>WURS02275183.1:0-18941 GCA_011762765.2 Rhinocypha anisoptera
TCGATGCCAGGTTCAACACGGCGCGTTAGGGGAAGCGCTGCCAGAGGTGGCACCGCGCGAATTACGAACATCATTCAAATCCAAAAGTTTATTGGATTAATTGTTGATGAGGAAATCTCAAACAAAATTAAAAATTCACTAAGTTTTTTATAAACACTAAGTTATGCAAAAATAAACCGACGTTATAGATATTGTGTCATTACATGAACTATTGAGAACTGGTAAACATTTCGGGTCGATATTTCAAGTATTTTTTGCAAAATTTCAATTTTTTATCCATTCTTTTTTGCAACATTATATTACATAAACGAATCACTTTACAATCAACCAAAAGAGCTCTAGTTGAAGAATAATTTGAAGAAGTTGTTGTTGAAGAATAGATTTATTAATGGCCAAAAATTTTTATTTAAAACATTGCAAAAACTGTGTGGAAAAAGAAGCGAATAAAGCAATTGAATAACTTTGTTGCCATTTCTTTAAGAGAAATTTTTCCGGTTTCTTATTCGACATCTTTCAGACATCTGGCACTTCTGCACGAATAAGAAAAATTAGTCCTAAGTACTTGGGCACCTAGATAGCGTTTTTATTTTGAAAGCCGCAGTTGTTTTCTATAATAATAAAGAAACGGAAATTTTTTATAGATATAAGGCTAAAGTTATAGTGCAAAAAGTTGTAAAATTATTACACCAAAAGTGTTGGCGAAGCTTCAGTGCCCAGGGTATTCGAAGAAGGCGTAGCGTGCCAGCCGGCGTGGGGTGGGGAATCTTCACTTCCGTTTGCCTCAAAACTGAAACATCACCTTCAAATCCATATAGGTTGGAACTAATAAACGTTTTTGAATGATTTTTTTATTTGGGGTAGTTTTTTTGTAAAAATTAAGAATATGCAATTAGTTAATGAATATACGTATATTGAATAGGTATTACACAACTTAATGACCATATGTATCCTTGTTCCTCGCCTCTTTTGTCGTCCCTCCCTTTTCCTCCGGCGGGCAGCTACTTCCACTTTGAGCACCCCCTCATCCTCCTAGTCACCACACTCAAACCCCTACACCAAGTAATGGCCCTTTTCTCCACCCTAACTACCACCCCCACCATTTTTCCTTAGCAGTCAGAGACCTCAGGACCCTTCCCCCCCTCCCCAGTAGCTTCCCCTTTCTGGTCCACACGGACACTCCCTCCTAAACCCCGCCCCCCCTCCAGTCCACTTCCTCTCCTCTCACTCCTTAAGTCCCCAATGTCTACTTTTCTTTTGGATGTATATATGTGATGGAAGTCTTCAGAATATGCAAGACTCATTTAAGTTGAAACCGGTAGCAGTTTGTCAATAAACCTGTGGAATAGTACTAAGTAGTTACCATTTAAGAGAAAGAGTAAAGTATCAGTCGTGAAGTGGTGGAATTTCATCATTGTGAATCTGGAAGAAAATTAATTGGGAAGAAACCAACGTGATCTCAAAAGACTCACGTTACTACCCCTGAATGATCCGTGAGGCTATCGAAATAGCAAAACATCCTGCTAATTTCAACCGGGAAGACGGGTACCAGCTCAACAATGCGTGGAAACGGATTTATTTCAAAATCGGCCAATCAGAGTGCAGCGAGCAGTCTGTAAAAAGATGTCCAAAATAGCTTCATCGTCACTTAGACCTGAAGACGCCAAGTGCAATCTTGTCTAAACAGATTTTATACGCGGTGAACATCCGAATAATGAAGCCTTCACAACCATTTCTGTTGTTGAATAAATAAATGAGAGTGCGTCAAATGTAACATTCGACTACAATGATAGCTCAACAACTTAAATTGGAAAACACACCGCGACAAATGTCAGAATATATTCAGGGCTCTTGGAGCTAACAATGTTTCAATTTCGTATTATCGATTGGTACAATAAATACTGATCGAGTAACATAATGTGCTGAGGAATGAAATTACATCGTAGCTGAAAGGACGAATGATAAATTAAGATACCTGCAATTAGTTACGGAATCAAGGAAATGAGTATAACGTTCGCAGGACGCCACTCCAATTAGAATGTGAAAATGAGAGAATCGAGAGAATTTTAGAGGAAAAAAAATAACGTGGGATTCATTCCCTTTTTAATTCTCGGTACCAACGCGCGTAGAATGCGATTCGTGCAATACGGATAATCTATTTGTGGGAACACTTGTGACCTAATTAACTCCGGATTGCCAACAAGTAAAACGGGGGAATCTAGTAATTAACAACGCATTGACGAATTCGAACGACCCAAGCGTTTCGATCGCCCGCAGTCGCTCCGCTTTATAAAAGTCTATGACAACCGAGGTCCTGGCTCGCGCGGACGAAAGCGATAAATATGAAGGGTCAGTGTAATTTGGCATTATTCGAACAGCATTATTCAATCCGTAAGAGCGTTTTCCCGCACAAACGCGGTCAATTAACTAATAAAAGTCCAAACTGAGCCCTGGACGACTCCGATTCTCTGTGTGAATGGAATTTCGTGCACTCGTCCACGCACTGTGCATTGTTTTTTTTTTTTTACTTTTCTCGGCATCACAGAATTTTAACCTGAGGGGGCTCTGATGGTGAATTGCCAAAGGCAGAATGGTTGCGTGAGTTCCCACGCGGGGCAAAATGTATGGGACGTAAACAATCTGTCCTACCTGATTGCATTTGACAGCCTAGAAACTAAAAGAAAACGGAATTACTGGCCCCATAAATTTATTAACAAGCAATCCACATTGAATTACATTAATGCTTCATATGTGCATTAAAGCTTCATAAAAATTTTCTAATCCCGGATCCCACAGTTCGCTGTATGTCTCCATCCCAAATATAATCTAAAATCTTTACTAAAAAGCGTGTTCATTTGGTGGTCCTCCTGGGATTACGAAGTAGCAAAATATGTTAATAATTCTTAAAACGCTTCGCAATTGTCCGATGTATTATTATTATTCTTCGTTTTTAACATTAACTTCTTATGTAAATATTTCTAAATATGCAACAAAAACTATGCTGATATATATATATATTGACTTTTTTCATTAGGCCATAAGTCTGTAGTACGAGTTGCAGGTTGTCCCAGCTGCAAAAAATTGTAAATCAATATATAATACTGTACTGAAAAAGAACAGGACTCAGCGACAATTTTCCACATTTATTAGTTTATTACCAAAATTCACCACGAATAAAAGACACTGTTTACCTATATTTTCAGGCATAACTATGTAGAAATTCATTTCTGAGAAATAAGAATTAGGTATTACATATTTTTCCACTAAGATTTTTAATCAGGTACCTGAAGATGACGACGTAGCGTTGAAACTAGCCGTACCAGATTAAAAATCTTGGTGGAAAAATACGTAGTTCTTATTTCTTAATTACATAATTAAATACATAATTCTTATTTCTCACATTATTTCCCTTTTGTTCCCTACTTATCCAAGAAAGAACGTTTTATCAATCATGCCATAAAATGCATTTCTCCCTTTAATCACAACTTATGTCATTTCTGTATTCCATGAAGTGTAATATCCATTATTCATTATTCCATCCAGGACTTCCTTGTATTTTACTGTTTTATAACACTCATCAATCATTTCTATCTTCCCAGATAATTCATTTCTCTTTAGTTTCCTTAGCAGTTCCACTCCGACATCGTTGAAGATCTGTGTTCCACCAGTAAGCAAATAAACCATATATATCAAATTTTTCTGGAACATTTCGAAGATTTTCACGTATACTGATGTGCTCAAAATTTCCTTGTTATTACTTTACCCCTGTTGTTTTTCCCAGTTAATACCACCAAGTTTCCATTTTCAGATTAATTATCGATCATTCCTCCAGTATCATTACTAAAAACTCAGTCTCTCATGTATCATTTATTCCCGTAGTGAAACCAAAAATTATTTATAATTCTTTAAAAGGCATTCTTCCTGAAAAAATGATCCTAGTTCCTTTAAAATCCATTGTTTTCATAGAGACGAAATGTATTCTGGCATCAACCTAACCAAATATTCATGCAACCTACTTTAAATATTCCTTCAACATGGTAAAACCAATCCGGAACTTCCCTCAGATATTCAAAAAATTGTTCAGGCTTTCAGATTCTTCGTCAACGTAGGGGAACAAGAAACAAGAAGCTATGTTCACAACTCTTCACGCACCAACTTACATCGTTAAACGTTTGTGAATGAGATATTATATTGTATCTTGGCGGGAATCTCCTGTCCCTCCTTTACGAATGACTAGAACCCAATCTACTCAGCTGATGATTGGCGTGTCCGGGGAATAATGATAAAATAATATCAAGGGAAATTATAACGTCGCACTTCTGAGTTTTGTCCCGTACCTATTTACACTAGTCATTCATTCACTTCGTTATCACGTCAGTCGTTAAATCTTTTTCTCTCGCGACATTTCCAAATCTTAGATTTGAATGTACACCGTTTCCATTTTTTTATGTAATCTCAAACAATCTGCAGTTTCTACAACGCCTTTGATCTTACGCGGGTTTGATTTGACAACTGAACAATAGCAGAATATGTAAGTTTGTGATGAAAGTAGAACCTTTCGACCCAAGGAAAATGCAGATCTCTCCATTGACGATAACGATTGTCAACTGAGTTTCACACATTTCTACTGGCAGGATCAAAGACCACCAGAGCCGATATGCATTAGCACCCCTTTCTCTTTCAGAAACATGTTAGGCTCCTTTTTCAACAGTAACGGTGTCCGCCAGTCTGACATTTATCGAGATCCACATGATTAATGTGCACACAGTGTAATAAGAGAAAGATCAGGAGGATAAAAATATCGAAATCTGCCAAGAAAGATCTTAAAAAAAGATAAAATAACTAAAGTGAATTCGAAAGAAAACATGAAGTTATATTCATGCCATCATAAATTCATATGTTTTCTACAGTAAACGGCAAGCGGGGATCGATCAAAGTGATGCCTTCCCCTTTGTGTGTGTGTAAAAGTTATATCGTCTCTTATTCATGGGAATGACAGAAATTCAGATATACGTAGAAGGTAGTGAAATAAAATTATATGCAGACTGAACAGGCAGCAAAATGGCCACAACCGTCACCTCAAACCTAAGTCTACTAGTTCTATTAACAATACAATAAATATTCATAAATATTTTTAACTAGGGGTGTAATTCATCATTGCACGGTAAAATTTAGCAGAAAATACTTTCATCGTCATCAGCGAGAAATACCTGGCCCCGTCATTTTGTGTCTTCGGGTAGAGTCTGAGTTTTATACTTAACTAAAGGTTTACAAGTTGAAAATACTCGAGACTATTGACTTCATGGAGTAACTTAGGAAACAAATAATTGAGGTATTAATAGTTTTTTTCCAATTTTAATAATATTCTTGCATTGAACGTTAGTTTCAGAAGCATATTACTAATTCGTTGCTCCACTGTAATTAAGATTTTTAACAATCCTAGATCCATCATCTACAGGTATTAAAGAAATTTTGGTAATGTGGAAAAGGTATTCCTATACGTAAGTTTACAAGATGTGACACTCGAAATCTATAAATAGGAATAATTCTAGCCCCCTTACATAAAGGTAGTATCTCCTGTGCAGTTCCAATGAAAAAAATCCATTCATTTGTTTATTGCGCGGTAACTTATCAAAAAATAATTCTAACTTGCAGCCACTTTCAAAGGATTGTTCAAAGAGTCATACCTTCATGACAGTCGTTATATAAAATATGAACTCTGACATAATAATGAGACAATTTTATGAAGACTTTCCTTTGTCTTAGAAATCGACAAAAGTGACACCGTGATTAAACTACTCCGATAATCATTATTAATCTCAATAGTGATCCTCGTATCAATTTCAACAGCAGTCAATGAATCTTACGGGAGTTCTCTCAAAATCCTGAAACGGCCAATAAGGTTTATGAACACAGCGTGAGAATAAGTGGATCCTGTAGAGAGAGAGAGAGAAAGCCCAGGGTTAGGTGTCCACAACCCTTTTACAAACTGGTTAGGCACCCTAACACCACATCCCTAAAAGGAATATTCCACATGGAAGGATCGCTTACGCTTGACTTCAATCACCGCACAAGTTGTTCTACAAAAGGTATCCCTAACCATCCTTTGCGTGGAGAATGACCCTGGAGAATGATCCTGACCTTGGAAAATGATCCTGACCTTCGCCTACTGATCCCTGGGTAAAGGTCGTTCATTGGGAAAATAATTCCCTCATTGACCCCCAGTAAAATAAAATTACCCAATCGAAAGACTGACTCAACATATTTCCAATCTCATTCCTTTCACCGAATAAGTGTGTGATGCAGGCGATAATATTCCAGTATATCATAGTAATACTCCTCTAGTTACTAGCAGATTACATACATTTCAAACCCATTGAAAATAAACCCTGCCTCAAGTTTAAAGTGTATATGCCCCTCAAAGAGAGATGGGAAAGACCAAGATCATTTGCAAAATATGTTAATATCGAATTCACCGCGAGAAGTGGAGTTTGCAAAAGAGAGCCTACAATATTTGCAATGAATAATTACAATGAAGAAATTTTGACGAAGGGTGCGTGAGTTGTCAATAAATGAAGAACTAAATTCATGTACAATTGCATATTAAGAAGGAGTTGGACTGACCATTCACATTTAACTTATACATTTATGCAAATTATACGACACTATTTAGGTTCCTAGATGCAGTGAAACTTTAGAATAATTCGTGTTACCCCACGTTATTAAGTGTGAAATAAATTACTAGAGCTCGTCCATGCATTAATATCTTTCAGCGACAGTACATCCAGAAACAGAATATATATGAAATAAACATTATAGAAAATCACAATAAACTAATACCTTATATTAAATAAAAAGGTAATAATTTTAATTCTCCTTTTTGAACTTTTGTTCGCAAATTACACCAGCATAAATTAAAATATCTGTAAATACTTTTTTTTTATCCCCTGCCATTTGCCATTTATTTTCTTTTAAACTGCTATTCAAGCGTTTAATTTACGAAAAGGCATTTTTAAAAAGCTTTGGGTAGATTATTTGTGACCTAAGGTTTGATGTTAAAAAATTCGCATTTCAAACGCAGTAACGTCATTCCATAGAAATCGTCTGAAAGGATTTTAAAATATGCCACAAGATTTTTATATTTACTAATTGTAATGGCCACTGTCGATATCATACAATATTCCAAATAATTCGTTAAAAAATTGACTACATAGTGTAAAATTAAATAAGATAACGCAAACAATAGGGATTCTAGAAGTCAGCATAGAACAATTTTTAATATGGATATCCACATTAATTGGACATAGCAAAATGAAGTGTCATTTAGTTTTTAGTAATATACGGATCCGTGTTAGAAGTCCAGTCCATGTATTTTTAAGTCCGGTTGTCACACGTCATGCAGAAATAAGTGCTTTACGATAAGAGGCGGAGTGGGGGAGAGAGAGAGAGAGAGAGATAGAGCGAGAGGAGATTGCGCCTTGGCGTTCGGGGGGCCGGAATGACTTTTCCGCCGTGTGTGTCTCGGCGAGGGGACAGAGGGAAGAACCGGGGTGATTTTTAGGAAATCACTCTTCCCATCTCTCCCTCCACGCCCTTCCCGTTTCACTTTCCCCCCACTGTCTCCCTCTCCCCTTTCTCTTGCTTATTCCCTCACCCAAAAATAGTAAAAATACAAGCGGAAAAGGGGATAGGGATGGGGAAGTAGTGGGTTGCGAGAAGGGAGAGCGTGTTTCTGTCGCCGGTGGATGATGATGATGGAAAATTCCACAGAAAAGCGTTTCGTCCGGGCGAGAGGTGTACACATACATATATACGTCCATTGTGTGTGTGTGTTTCTATGTGTGTGTGTATATATATATATATAATGGAAGAGCAACCGACATGTCATCGGAAGGTTCCGGGTTCGATTCCCGGTCACGGCATATTTTTTCCGTGAAAAATACTATTCCCTTGTGTTCGTCTTTATTTGTTTTCCTATCCTATTTCCAAATTCCTATCCCATTTTATATTTACCGCCTATGGCGTATTTTTCTCATATACATATATACATATATGACAAATACGAGTATTTATGGTGAAATACTATAGCATCGAAGTCATTTGTCTTTCGTCATCCGTCGACATTGAGCGGGAAAATATTAAGGTCAGGCACGTGGACATGGTATATGGGTGCGTGAAATGAGGGGCAAAACTGAGCAGCGTGGGGGTGAGTTTACGGGTGTATGGGGAATCAAATGGAGTCGACCTATGAGAGAGAGAGAAGGAGAGGAAGGAAGAAGGTCACACGGAAAGGATGATGGAGTCGTCGCGTGTCTTCTTTATGTCCGGCAACACGAGTGGACGTGATTCCGACTTCCCCTGTCAACCCCATATCCCTAGAAGATCTTCCTTCGCCGAAATTCCCCTCTCCTCCTCCTCCTCTTCGTGGAAATTTCATTCTTACTAAAATGAGATCGTTTGCACTCTCCCTCACTCTCTTTTCTCCTCCACGGATCTCCTGTGTGATGCGATACTTTTGAAGTGTATTCATATTTTGTTAAACTTGTGAACGATTTCACGATTTCATTTACATTATTTATTATTTAAATTTTTTATATCACCTCTACATTATTTGTTATTTGCTTTATCGAGTGTTTTCCTCAGTTTCGAGATGAACACATGCGATAACCTTTTTTACATAAACTCAGTTAATTCTGACTCCTATTACTTAGAGAGATAACATTTAAAAAGGCGATATTTGTACAAGGTAGAAGTACTAAATGACTCGTAAAGTATTTAGTAATACGAGAGTACGACTCGTAGTACAATTCAATCCATATCCATAAAAATGCAGTAGCTCCAATCTACTAGGGTAAAAATAGCTAATGCATTAAATTCTCTTGCACATTTCCTTGTAGAACTTTTCATTTGCCTTCTCTTTCCTCTTTTTTTCATTTTATCATATTTTACAACAAATGGATGTAAAGTTTTGTGACATAATCTCTATTTTTGAATAAAATGTATTGAAGTAAATTGTATTATTGTTTTTCTTAGGAATTATTTTATAAATAATTAATTTTCAAGTTGAAGTCTGTATATATATATGACAGTATATGTATGTTAGGATAAAGGTAATCTAATACTAAGCCCAACGGCGTGAGAAAATTCACTCAGGGTAGAGAGGGCAGTTCCTTTCCCTGTACCACCAATGGCTTCTCAGGAAAATCTCGTATCCAGATAATCAGCTTAGGTTAATTTGGAGGAATTCTGATCTTTGAACCGAGTCCGTCGTTCAGCAGTCAAACTCGCTACCCACTCAACTACCCCTTCCTTTTTTCAGTTCATCTGCATAATTAAAATTTATAAATATTCTTCGGTACTTTTGTCTCCTTCCTTTGTGAAAGAATTTTCATGCACAAAGTTCGGATATTGTTTGGATTAGATACTCGTATGCGTAGTAAACGCATTTCTGAAAGATAAAAAATTAACTGAGATTTTTAGAGTTAGTTGGCATCCATTTTTCATTAAGTTAACACTACTAATGCTTTTATGTTTTTTATGAAGTCTGCATGAGAGATTCATGAATTGCAAAATTCAGCCGGACGAATTCTACTTCGGAATCTCAGTGAGAAAATTTCTGCTTTAATAGGGAATGAGCTAACTTTTAAACGGAAGTGTAGGACGTTTCAGCGTAGAATGCTCTTAACATTCACGGGAAGGTTCTGTTAACGGAGAATTAGATGTCTATTGATTCGTGTATTACGACGGTCTAATGTTAAAAGTTTATATTTACATAAAACTAAAAGGTACCTGTGACATTTTATTAAAGGCGCATTTATAAAATTAATGAATTTAGATGATAGGACCAAGTATACAATAGTATTTTTTTTGCAATTCTATGTGGTTTTGAAATATCTATTTCATGTGAAGTACATTACTAAAGGAATTATTCATATGGTATTTTCAGGAGGACGTTATAGCTATAAAGATATTCGTTAACTCAAATAACACATAAAATATGAATTATCTAGAATAAATTGAAATGCAAAAACTCATTCCAAAGTTTCACTAAATGACTGAAACTGTCGTAAATCAAAGTTCGGTCGCTTGCGCTTTTCAGTTATAACGTTTCATTTAGTTATTTTATATGGCTTTAATTCTGCTTTGAGCGTTTTATTATCTCTTGACCAAGAAGTTTCACAAATATAACAATATTTGATAGTGTCAGAAAATTTGTTCAAAAACATATTAATGTGGGTATTTTGGTTATGTTTTTGTCTGTGGGCGTCGTATAGTCTTTAAAAATCAAGTTATGAAATTAGAAATTACGATCCATGAATTGGAAAAAATTATGTATTTTATTTAGCATTTCAATAAAAATAACAAGCGTTATCTTCCGTAGTAGATGATGTTGTTTATAAAAAATGATAAATTATTACGAAAATTGTAAGAGCAGTATTCACTTTCAGGTAATAAAAAGACGTATAAATTGTTATATTGACACCCTTAAGGGATTTCGGGTCACCTACAATGGGGTAGAAAACGTTGGGGGCACGAAACGGTGGCCATGTGGGTTGCAAGGTCAATTTCAGAATGTGGTGGAGTCGACGAACGTGCTAGTCACTTTGCCCAAGAGTCGTTGCAATGTTTGACGGATAAAAGAATCTGCCGTTTCGCACTAAACGAATATCTATTCTTTTCGCCCATTAACCCTTCTTAATCGAATTTGCCCATGGCAACCGCCGTGGAGGATACTGTGTTTCATTGCATGGACTCTTTCAATCCTGGGCCTAATAAACAAATCCGTCGCGGAACCGGGTCCAGTCACGCAAATCAGAAATTCATTCTGCAGTCACGCTCTCTCTTCCTCGTGACGCACTTTTTTACTGCTCCGATCGGAAGTTAATATACCTATCATTCGTTATTTCTGGAGGAAAGCGAAACGATTTTCAATGCTTTGACGGGAACTCTTACAGATACTACATTATAATGCGATTCTGGTGGACTAACCTATGTTATTGCGTTGTTGCTATCAAAACATTGGAAAAATATCTAGCGTATAATCATAACCATACATAAAGGCTTGTAAAATGTAATAGAGAAGAACACACATAATTAATTGTGTCAATCCTTATTTTTTTAATTAGAAAAGTTGCAATTAATTCGTCGAATTGTGATTGTTTATGGGTATGACACGAAGGTTAAGAGCTAGATCAGTAGCAACATTGTTTCATTGAAATTTGTACAAAAATGTTGGTTTCATCTCTCCTCTTTGGATGAGAACTTTTTCTCCTTCACAGTGTGCCTGTGACTGAGAATCCACACGTGAATTTCTACGAAAATGTCTCATCTCAGTTTCTTATTTGCATGGTCCTTACCGTGATGGGGAAACACAAATGGAAAAATACGTTTTAGCGGAAATGGGTGTCGTTTTTGGGGTGGACGAATGTTCAGCTGAATTAAATTTGGAAGGTTGCAAAGGACTTCACCGGTTAACGCGCAGATCTGGTATGTTTCGAGGGGGGCGTAGTGTGGGGAACGAGGGGAATCAAATATGGAGAATAAATGTGAGTGGAGAAGAAAAATTCACCCTCACGCAACAGTAGCATGATACGAGTTCCGTCCTTTTCTCTTGTCTTTCGCTCTGGTGGAGGATAGGAAGATGAACATCAGAAGACCCAAGCCCGGTCGGGGAACGGGTCTCAAAGGAGATGGAAGTTGTATTGGTTGGGATTGAAAGGAGAGTTGGCGCAAAGAGCAGGGTGGGGCGGCCCGTGATTGGAGGGAGGTTGTAGGCCAGGGGGAATACAGTGCTAGGGGAACCACAACAATAAAATAATAAACGCAGGGGGTTGGAAAGTATGGAGTTTTTACCGATGCCCTAAACTCGAGTTAAGAAATGTGCCTCAGAAATCATACGTGAGTTTCTACGAAAAAATGAGACAAGTTGTTTTTAACCACCTAGAGTTAATTACTGAACGGAAAGTCCTGTGTTTATATCCTTTACAAAGGATCCTGGCCGCTACCACTTAAACTGAGGCCAGCGTGATTGATTCTCCGGTTATTTTGAGTGAAGGAACTGGCCACCCTTCTTGTAGTTTCAAGTCCGTAAGGTGAGTGGAAATGTCCCATTCATCTATCAAGTATCGGGTCGTTTATTTTACAGGTGGTGGTTTGTTTCACTGAAGTTTTTCTTTAAACTTAGATTAAACTTAGGTTAAAAAACTAAGATTTCAATGGGATGCGACAAGTTGTCACGAAGTATTTTCGTTCTTCTTTCCGAGGGGAAAAAATGCGTTCGTTCCAAAGAACTTGCCATGTTGGTTGGTTATGCCGATGTATTAATAGAACCCTTCAGCTTAATAATCCTCATGCTACTTATCTTTCTTTATGCTGTCGGTACTCTAGTTGTGTATTTTTCTTAGAAAATGTACTTTATATTTTTCTGTTTTCTCACGTCAGGATTTTACATAGATTTTAGGATGGAGCAGATCACCTGAGCAATGAGAAATATAAATATTTTAAAAGAATTTTTGAGAAAATTGCAATTTATTAAATTAGAGAAATTTAGAGCAGTACATTAAGAATTCGCGTCATTTGGTATGCGCGGCAAATATTACTGTGGAATTGATTCCTCTTATCACTTCCAGATTTAGAGTTCTAATTTAACGCTAGAAACATTGGGTTAGTTGGAATATGTATGTCATAATTTTATTTTCTTTTTCGTGTTACACATGTAGAGAAATATCAAAGAAAATATATTTAAATCTCGGTATAAATAGTTTAATACAGCAAACCAATAGAGTCGGCTGCTTTAAAACATAATTAAGTTACCCGTCCGATAGCATTGTTATATTGATTTTTTGCTAGTAAAAATTGATATGTATTTTTTTTTGTTTTTAAAAAACTTTGCCATAACATTTTCCTGCACGTTAAACCTAAAGCTGTTTACTTTCTTACCACGGATTTAAAATTCACTCGAGAATAGACTCCGGGATATGAACAGTAAAAAAAAATAAAATATTGCACACGAAACTAAGAATTTGTAATCTTCCTTTGCTACTTCCAAGAAAGATGGAAGATCTAATGGGGATTTGAGTACAAGATTTTAACGCCCATATTTTGATGGAGGGTTCTTCGCCTGTCTCATTAATATGGAACAAATCTCTTCCGAAGTAGAAATACACCAATTTTGGTCATATTCCATTCTCCGTCTCGGATCATTTTTCATATCGATCGAACCTTCTTAAGGAGATGTTAAGAGATATTCCTCCCATCCCTCTGGTGAGGGATTGGAGGAATATACATGTTCATGTGGGGGAAATAATACGCTACGCCATCTATGAGGGGATAGAATCAAGGGGAGGAGAAGGGGAGAAGAAGGGGAGAAGAAGGGGAAGGAATGAGCAGGATCCGCGAGTTTGGACCACTCCTATGGCTTTCGCAGTTTTCGTGCCGAAAGGAATCCCTATAAACGAGAAGGTTTAACAATATGTATCTAGGAGTTAATTAAGATTTTTTGAGTTCACAGAACTCTTGAAGGACAACAAATGTAAGTATTCTTAGTGGTACCATAGGAGTTTCATTAATTAATTCTGGACAGGTTAATCGGGTACAATTTATATTTCAGGGGAATTATGTAGCAAACTTAGACCTCCCCGGTGGAGTAAGAGGCTCCTCTTGATATCATGGTTTTGAATATTTCTCGTCTTTTCATATGCAACATTAAAATTCACCACAGAAATGAGTGTTGAAAACATTCATGGTCATTATTTCTATTCTTTTCTTTCATTTACCATTGACAATTCATTAGTGTAAATATGTTCCACGACATATTTAAATTAAACATCTTGTTAGGGGCCCTAAAAAGTTCGCTGTAGATATTTTATCGATGGAGTTTTTCGTGTTCTTTACTCAATGGAGCAATCATGAATGGGGAGGTGAATATACGGTGAAACTTGGAGGAAATCCCATGGAGGCAATAAAGAGCTTTCCTCTGCTTGTTTTTCATTCGGGGCCGTATGAGAACGGAGCACAGGAACTCATGAATGGATAAACGTACCTACTGGAAAATGAGAAGGGAATAATTGAGTTTGAAACGTCAAAGAATGAATGAAATGCGGAATAATAAAAAACATGAGAGAGAGAGAGAGAGATCCTGTAGGCAGGGGAGGGAGGTTATGACGTTATTTTGCCGTCATAATAAAGCTACTGCCTTCTACTTCAGATTTCTCCACATTTGGGAAAGAATGGCGGTTTAAGAGAGGATTAGTGACCGGAAACGACTGTCATTACAGGATTCTTATCTTCTGAAATCTTTTCTCTCTGCCTTTTGGAGCGATACTGAAAAGAACTTTCGTTCTTTCCCTGCTTCCTCGAATGAGAGGAAGCTCACTGGCCCATGCTAGTGGCCGTTGGGGTTGGATCGATGTGGGACGTCGTCGTGTCCTAAAACAAGGATATTAATCCATGGAAAAGAAAATAATCTTTGCGTAATCGTGTTTAAAAAAGCCTACATTGTGTTCGTACGTATTACCAATTTTTTCCGATGGCCAGTTCCAAAGTATTGGTGAAGCATCTTGATCCTCATATAAACATTATTCGATGGGGGACTAAGACGCCCGTTAAATTTTTAAAGGTATATGGCTTCAATGTTGTTTCTATTTATTCTATTCCAATTTTTTTTCTTTTTCTGATAGAATTTTCCACGTTTCATGTCTTACATCAAATTAAGTGTGTGTATTAATAAAGTAGTCAATCTTAGCTATTTAAAAATATGTTACTTCATAAATATTAATTTATTTTGAAACAGTCATATTCGATATTCTTCATGAGGCAAGGTATTTGGGTTCCGTTGAAGTATTTGCACAGTGGCAACGAATTGGGCTTGAAAGAGATGATTCATAAGTCTAAAACCATTGGGGAGCATGTTTCCGGCATTTGTGCTGCGGTAAAAGGGTTTGCGCATTTTCATGGGTTCATTTTTATTGCATTCACCACTTTATTTCATTTAAAAAATTAGTCTCCTTTAAAAGGCAGAAAAATTAAAGATATGCATGAAATTTGAAAATATTGGAAAATATTTTTTTAAGACGCATATAATGTGATAATTAGTTTTAGTTTTTATTTTTATTTCATAATAAGATGAAACAATCGATACATAGTTGTACTTTCATCCAAGAATATGCATTTTTTCGCGTTCATTTCTCGGTTTATATTCTGTCATGCATTCACTCAGTCTCACTCATATTCTCACTCAGTCTCATTTACTCATATTCACTCAGTATCACATTTACAGTGATTTAAAGTCAAAGTTGAGCAGCAGAACATTAATTAATCAGTTACCCGTTAAATATTTACGCATGTATTGCAGTACGTATTGGATTTGTGCATGATGAACATGTTTGGATGAATGAAGTTTAATTTCCAAAGCTGTACTAATTCCCGCAGTAGGACAACATAAAATACAACGATAACAACTTTTAAGCTTATAGATGTATTTTGAAATAACCGTAGTAAAAAGTTAAAAAATTAGTACATTTATAACTTATGTTGAAGAATTACTTCAGTAAGCGTCATTTTCAGAAAAGAAGACCTTGATGACCCTTCAGAAAATATGTAAAATAACAATCGACCCGAATTTTCAAGTGGAGCTTGACATTTTAGAACACTCAAATGAACACTGGTTTTAAGAAAGAACTGTAACCTTTGGTATTAATAAATGCTTTTGAGAAATATGTAACAGAAAGCATAGTGTATAGAAAAATTAATGCATAAAGCCTAATATATAATAAAACTATACTAATGAATTATAAGACTGGAAGATTAATTAATGCAATAAAAAATTAAAAAATTAAAATTTTAGAGTGGGGAAAAAGCATTTGAAGACGATAGGATATTGACTGTCGGCAAACTTAAGATTTCACCTTAGATTTATGCTTATGAGAGAATTTTCGGTTGTAGATAATAGGGAGATTAAGAATTTTGAAAAGTACCCACTTTTTGTAGGAATATAAATTACGAACAGCCTATAAAGCTAGTCTTAAAAGGAAGCTCACATCATACTGTATTAATACCTAATCGGTATATTGGAGAATACAATGTACGAGTTTTAATATTATACCTTGGATTATATTTTGTTGATCGTTTGTATTTTTTATTCTTTTCTCAAAAGTTGGTAAACGGGTATACTGAGTTATTAAATGAAATATGTAATTAGGACGATGTTTTAATGACATTAATTCCAGTGTGATTCAATCGGTTTAAAACATCGGTAAATTTTTTTATTAAAAGCTGATATTTGTAGTATTTAATTCGTCACTAGCATAAAATACTGCGCATATGATCTAATTTATAACTCGAGTTAGTATCATATCATCAGGAAATCTTTTTTAGGATCTATTTCACAACGTTATTGAAAAATATTATGGTTCATGTTAGAGAGATGACCTGTGAAACGGAATGCGATTTCTCCTTTAACTTTCTCATGTGCGTAGCAAATACAGATAGAAATCCAATTTCAATTCTGTTAAGAAACTAAATACGGTTACTGGTATAGTGAAAAAATAGGATCGTATTGAATATATTTTTATTTCATTTGTTTGAGATAGAGCAGGTTCATTGTTTCATGAATCACACCGATTCCTACCCGGAAAAATTCAGACTGCAGATGATTGCTTAACAATCTATCATAACGCCGGAGGTACTGGCATAAGAAATAGAATACAAATGATGGCATTTTTTGTAGATAGTTTTTGCCGGAACGATACATAAACTGTTGGACACTGAAGAGATCGCTTTACGATAAACAGACGAAAGTATGTCAAATATGAGGATGAAAGCGGAAGAGAATAGGAGCTTTAGACTATAACCCGGAAGGAATAGCAAATAATGGATTACACGTGTTAAATATACTAAATGTAGACATTCCAAATGGAGATTATTTTTAAAATTACTGAGAACTTTTTTTTCCTGGTGCTCTTCCAAGTAAGTGAACACAATGTAAAATCTACTAAAGCATACCGTATAGCACAGCAACGACTGACATATTAAATAATGACTATAATATATAATAATATGAGGAAATTTTGACCATATTGCTTCAATTTCCCTTAACCTTAATATTTTCTATTCCGTGTTTCTTATGAATTAGAGACCGAATCAGCGTTACTAATCACAGCAAAATAGCCCTGTCTAAACCTTTGGAGTGTTGGAATTAAGGTATTTGGTTTTTCAGTGGATTAGGCATATATTTTGATTGTTTTTTCGGGATTTTACGCAAAAAAGGGAATTTATACACTACAGGGTGACCGTAATTTGTTAGTGACTCAGGTTTTGGTGGTAATAATTGTTTTTAAAAAGTGCGTCACCCTATTAACCGAAAGATTTAAGGAGGAAACATAAGATTTAGAAAGTAATAATTGTGTGAAAATTTCTGAGAACATCCAACTGGACGACTGGGGTTGTGAAACATCTAAATAATCCTTAATTGCAATAGGAGAAAGACTTGGCGGAGAGAGACAGAAGAAGAGGAATAGTGCCAGCTAATATCGATAATTGCTTGCCATCTTATTAGTGGACTAGGTGTATCGAAACCTATTCTTGCAAATAAATCGGGAAACCATATATCTAGACTACTCCCTATTTTTTTATCAAATCCAGTCCAAAATTATAGACTATTATCTTAGATAGTTTCTAAAAAATGAGAATTCCGAGGAAAATATGTCATGGTAGGTCCTTCGAAGACTATGAATCAAGTGAAATGCATTTCGACGAAATCGTCGTGGATCCCTCGAGCCGTATGATTTGATACTCTTCGAGGATTTGAGGATAAATTATGATGAATAAAAATTTCCCTACCGCAGTTCAATTTCACCCATCTTCCAAATCCCCCGGTAGCAGACTATATGATTTGAGACTTATTCCGATCGTTTATAGCGCTTTGGGAATGGTGTGAAGAATGAGCCGGCTGCCATAACCTGACGACGGATCTGAGATAAGGCAGGGTCACGTCCAGAAGGTATAGACAGGAAATTCAAAAGTGAAGTATGGGGAATTGGAAGAAGCGGGGTTCCGATCGAGAGAAGAAGTGAGTTTCTAAAAACGTGAGGCAGATGAAAATAACTGACCGTCTGGACCAAAATAGCCTTGGATGCTTTAACAGTTATTTCTATGCTACTAATCTAATTATACTAATTAATTAAAACAACTCCAAAATTCATCTCTATTTTCAAAAATAAATTTGAATAATGCTTAAGGTTTATTTAAATTTATTGTTAACACTTGATGATGCTGTGCCACGACGAAACCAAGGTCGTGAGGATAAGTGTTTGATTTGTGAAATTTCAGTGTTTTTTATTCCGTACTTCAATACCTAGTGTAAAAGTAAAAGTGTACGATAGTTCTTAAGTATGTCGGGGAAAATTCGATCTGAAATTCTATTGGAAAATTAATTCTTCATCCTTCATTAATTTAATTAATATTTCGTTTAACAGATTACATTTCTTACGAACTTTGAAAAAATACAAGTTATTTTTGTGATTTGACCATGTGCAGTGGGGATTAAGTATCATGTTTTGTTTTTGAGAAATTTATTTTATATGTCGGTTTTCGAAGAATTCACCAAAAAAGTGTAAATTTTTACTCATATCTTCCCTATCTATTGGGATAACAATGATATTTTTACTTCTTTTTGTAGATAACAACAAGGAGAATATTTTGAAAGTACCAACATTTATGTATTATGTTTAGTTTTAGAGATTTATGTTTTTAGGATTTATGTTGGGAAAAATAAAAGGGTGTAGTTGTTAAGATTTAATTACACTTGTATCGAGTGTCACTATACGAAATTTCTTGAGACTTCTTTCCTGCTCATAGCTTGTGAATGAAATCATCATCAGTACTTCAATCCGAAGATTGGTTGACTGCAGCCCTCCATCCTTTCCTATCAAGTGCTAGCTCTCTTA
>WURS02275403.1:0-18940 GCA_011762765.2 Rhinocypha anisoptera
ACCACGTGCATTTTTCAACTTGACAATAAATAAACCAAAGAGGAATCCACGCACTGAAGTGCATTATAGTACCTGGCAATTAATTGTCCTTCTCGCCACTTAATTGTCCGGATGTGGAATCGATGCCTCTCCTCAGCTGGGCAGTGGTTCTGATCGCAGTTTCGATAGTATCGCTGCACTCGGCCTCGTCGAAGGTCTGTCTCAAGTTCCACTTTCAGAAGTTCCACGTTTGGATTGAATTCTAGGAAAATGTTTTCGAAAGGGATCCAGTAATTAAAAAAACAGTCATGTGCTTTCGTATTCCCGATTACGCGAGATTCGATGCGATATCGAAAGCGATGGGTTTTGGATCCAGGATTTTATTTTGGTGGGCCTCTAATTTTCACCCATTTTCACCGGTATTAAAAGTTGAAATTACTTTTATTAAATTTATTCTAATTAGTAACTATTATTTATAATACGTACACACGTCCACACGTGACGTTTGGAGCGAAACTTCCAGTAACTTGTAGGGCATGCTAAAAACGAAAGAATTTGAGTTTCGAATTGTCAGTATGAATGTAGGCCAAATGTATGAAAACTCCCGCGCAGGGGACTTGCAGTGAAGCAGTCTGGAGGTTTATTTACGAGAGAGTTCGACTACTAAAATTGGAGGGTATAAAGATAAAAACCCTCCTGTATATGACACCCATTATGTCACATTAAGCGGTTCAAATAGTTCCGCTGATATGACTTCAAGGGATACCATTAGATTCTACGGGTGGTAGGACGGGAACGGAAATGAACCCAGAATATGTGAAGACCATAGATATTATCATAGTTTGAGCCATACCATTGTGTTTGGAGAAAACTCTACCTGCCATACGAGGGAAAAAGAGAAGATTTTTGGGGCTGGAGACACGGGAGAGAGAGTGGAAGAAATTGGGATAATGGTTTAAAAGAAACGAGAAAATAAAGAAAAAGAAATTTCGAAACGGTATGCTAAGGGGGATAGGGAAGAAACAAGTTAATAGAGATATTACCAAGAGATAGCGTGATGAGGGACTTTTATGCAAGGGGCAGTATTAAGAAATTAGGTTATAGTTCCCTAAAAGGTAATATTTTTATTTTGTGACACGGATTGGCAAATGAACATGAATACGGCCATACTGTAAAAAATTATATTCCGCTGAAAGGTCCTTCATAAAAACTTTGGAGCGAAACTTTGATGAAATTTAAAATAAAAGATGACAATAGATAAAGCACAAAAAACGTTGCTATTCCACAAAAAAGTTTTCGCAGTTTTTTTTGTGTTTTACCTATTGTCATCATGAAACAGTTCCACCAAGTGACGCCTGCTAATATCGCTAAACTCAAATACAGGAAATAAATGATTCCATTAACGAGTTGGTTTCTGAAAGAATTACTTTCAAACAAAGTTGGAAGAGGAATATACATGCCAGGCCCTATTGCGCCCCCATTCAATTGCAATACAAGTCTGGTGTTTTTCCGAGTCGTCCGTTCTCAAACAGGCTGGATGTAATTTTTCGCTGCCAAGAGGAATGGGATTTCTCGTGAGGGCCGGTCCAATCTCCAAAAGGGCGATGTCGTTGTATTTTTCTGGAGGCCTGTATCCAAGGTGAAGGATCCTGTGGACGACTCCATGGATTTGACCCTTAGTTCCCAAAAGTGATTCATTAGTGGCTAAGTTGAGGGTTCCAAGTGGAATCCACTTTGCTGGACCACTATAAAAAGCATAGTCATGTCATCAATGGATAAGCTCATTTTTTAGATTATTGATAAATCTGAATGTAGGCAAAAAGGAATAGCTGCCGGAATAAATTTTGAAAATATTTAGTTCCTCAAGTTCAAAAAATTAAATGTTCATTAGGAAAGTTTAATTTCGAAAAATGTAATTTTGACATAAGAAAATGACACCATTAGTTCTCATCTCTAAGTCATATGTGAAACCGTACTAAGACACAAAACGATAGAAAGCAAGTATGACTTCCCGTCTAGGATAATGCCAGATTTATGTAAATATTAGCGGTTATCTATTTAAGATGTGTCCAATTTCTTCACTGCTTTGTAAAATCCAAAACGATTTAACTCAATGTCTGATTTTATAATTGACTTGATAGAATGAAGAGGATTGATAAACATCATAATCATATTTTCACACCTCTAACATCAAATAATTGTCAAAGCATTGCAGAATATCCCCCGGCGATGCCAGAGAATACTGGACAAGATTTGCTGTACATCCTGCACCCTAAAGAAGAGAAATTTTTTGAAGATGTATTTTAATACTGTTTGAAGAAATAGCAGTGCTATTGCCAATGCGTTAACAGCGATATAAATTGAGTGCTCCACCTGAGTAAGGAGCCGCTCGAAGTCTCCCGTTAAAAAAGTAATAGTAAGCTTTGGATTTAGAAGGATTAGAAGGGAATAAGGAAAAGAAGCAAGGAACTTGTGATATTCTCTGAATCCGTCAAGTAATATTCTTTTAACGTTGGTATATTTAATAGTTTCATTATTCTGAAAGAGGAAGAAGTGTCTACTATAGGCATTTCATATGGCGGAGATAAACTCTTTCTCAACTGTTTATTTTTACATTTCAGTACAGGTCCGTGTCGGTGAGATGGAATTTCTCGCCGCACATTATAATGCTAACAATTTCATTAGACCCATTATCTGAACAAATAATATGCATACGCTCACTCTAATATTTAAGAAATTCGGCACTTGTTCTCGTATTTGTCAGGCACTGAAAATTCATATAATTTGTACATATTTCATCTTCAACCTACAAATATGATAATATGCACATTAATGCTTCCCAATTAGAAGCAAGAATTGCAAAGGCAAAATATATTTTTAAATTCATCGGTGGAATTTCTCTATATATTGGGTGGATTCGGGCGTGATGCTGTGGAAGTTGGTCTTAATTACAATAACTTGATAAAATTACACTTTTTCACTTACGTTATCGTCGGGTAGTCGCACCTGATGATAATGGTGTACCGGACAGTACCAGTAAAGAAAATTTTAATTTGAAAAGAAATATTTTATGAAGTTGTTTTAATTTTGATTTCCTATATGTAAGAATATATGTAAAAAAAGAATCCAAGAAAACGGTAAAATCAAAGAATCAAATCGAGGTCATCTTGATTTTACACATCAAACTAGATACATACTAATTGCTTACCCTCTCTCATCTCTATTCCATTGTTTGTGGATAGGCGAATTCATTAATTAATTGTCTATTCAACCCAAGGACTTATATTAGGACCTATATTGTCTAATGCCGAATTTCGACTCTCTAACTCACAATATTCGCATGATTTATTGAATGAATTTTCACACGATGTCATATTACACATTACATTATCGATTTTATTACACGATATCATTTGACATGATAATTAGATCAAAAAAGCATTATCATCTGAACATTTTTTTAACACAATGTTACGAAGAAAGCGAAAGTAAAATTGGTAATAATCACATCATTTGTAAATACCTGAAGTCTGAAATACAGTCGGCCGAATACTCACAATATTTTGCTTTTTCTCCCTTCTTTCTTGGACTTGGAGGGGTGCTTTGAAGTTGTGGCCTGGACATTGCCCTCGTCGTCGGAGTTTGATCGCGACAGCAAACTATGGGTTGATATCCTGAGGAGCTACATTTCGTCGTCGGTCGAACGCCCCTCTCCAATTCCTCCTGCACTGTCCCAGAGAGAGAGCCCAGACGTCTCCTGGAGTCGGTGTGTCGCTCTCTCCTGGAGCAGCGAACGGGATTCAATTGGAACGAAGCGAGTGAAAAAAAGCTGTGGTCTTACAAATTTTTGCTTTTTTCATGAATTTTTTTAAATGAAAATTTTCAAGGGACGAAGATAATTTGATTTGGAGGACTCAAATATATGATTTTCGAGTAAATGCAGAAGGAGAATGAACTCGTCGAGTTGGACACAGTCTTCGTTGAAAAAATTAAGCTCCACTTCCATTTTCTAATAGCTTCCTTAATTTTATTGTTGCAAACTAATACTCAATTATATCAAAATCAAACCAGGCTTAATTTTACACCAGGGCATTGGAAATAGTTTTGCATTTACTTTTGCATTTGCTCAGACTTTAAGAAAAATCGAGTTTTGAGTTCCTCTGGATGTGACAACTTTGTGAGAAACTTTAGAAGGAAAATAGGCACAGCGAATAGTCAATTTACCCTCATCATGCAGATTAAGCAATTTTTGGGGTGCTATTTCCTCCATCTCGGTCCACCAAACTTCGTGTTAATTTTACTGGCAGTGGTATGCCAAATTATAATAGGTGAATCTAAATTAAAATAGATTTCAAGCAAGAAAACATCCCTTCCTGGTAGTCGTTCAACTTTAAAAAAGTTCTACAAGGCATATAAGCAGGATTATTATAGTTTTACATGATAAATTTGGTTATATAGTATCTTTTATATTCGTTTATATTAAAATTAGAGATGCGGAATTTGTAAACTTTAGATGGAAATATTTAAAGCTATCTCTGCATAAATTTGTAAAAGAAAATTTTGTTATGAGAGAAAAAATATTTACTTCTAATGGAGCTTTTTAATTAATCATAAATTTTTATGAAAAATCAAAGGCAGATGTAGAAACTATCTATTTATTTTAATTATTGTCTAGTTTACTCATGTTACACCATTTACTTTCGCAAATTAATTATCTAAGGGGAACTTAAAACTACCAAGATTAATATTACAGTAATAGTTTTTGTGATCCAGAAGATGCTTTTATAAACCTATTTAAGGTCTAGTACTTTCATTCAATTCAAGTAAAACTTAGAAAAATATATACTCCATTGGATTCTCCACGTTTAGTGCTATAGAATTCATGGTATATTATTCGAACATTATAATTATATAAATTTTCAATGGACTACTTTTCAGTGTCGAATAACATAAAACATTCAGTATATTTGTTGTAGCAGACATTTTTTCCTGTTTAAGTGCTGAAAAATTCACGACTTCCATGTCTGTTCAAAGTGAATGAAGATTATTCTCCTGAAAATCAAAGGAAAATCGAAACAATTTCGAGGATAATTTTGGAAAACAAATTTTAGAGAACCACATCGATGTGATATTCACTCAAAGCAGCTCAAAGGATCTTCATTAAAATAAATTCAATTGTCACGTCCATGATACTCATTCTTATGAGTCATGTACAAATAAATTACAGTTTCTCTTTGGAAGTAAAAGACAGTGTTGTTGCTGATAATCTTATGACAAAAAATTTAGTTCAAATCCTCTCAAAATTCACGATTTTTCTCAGGGTTGAATTCCGTAACACACTTACTTACTGAGCCGTATATGGTCGGTGGCGATTGACCTGAGAAATAATACTACTTTTAATTCTTTCATAAGTTTTCCGATGGAGTTGATGGAAAAGTTAAATTTTAACAAAAATTGATTGAGAAAATTGAGACTGTCTGCTTGGATTGATTTTTAAGATTAAAATTTACTGGAGGTGGTGGTTAAAGGCTTCGTTTCCTAGGTAGGTTTAAAAGTAAAACTCAATAGCATTTTAATGATTTCAAATGGGTACGAAAACATAAGTCTTATTTTTGGCGAAGTCTTTGGCTTCAGTTACACTAAATGTATAATTGTCTCAAAAACGTGGTTGACGGAAAGTTATACATATATTCCTTTTTATTGATTTGATAAAATTCCTTGATAACTTCTATATGAAGATGTAAGTCATGTTAATCACTGCTCCTCAAAGCACCTTCTATGTCTCTTTCGTTCATTTTTCCCAACATGATTCCAGGAATTAACTATTGAGGAAGTTGAGGCATCATGATAATTGAAATATAACTTCGTACAAGTGTGAATATTTTGAATTTTTTTTTGCCTAAAATTATATAACCTCTGATACATTGATATTAGCTTGTTGTGAGCGGTCTGACGTTTTCCAGCATGTTTTGTAGTTCTCGTATTAGGTTTTGCATGATAGTTTCTTATTTTTGTGTGCGTAATGCATGACCTGTATCATGTGCATTGAGAGTGCATGTGAATGTTTGGTGGTGTCTCACCCCCTGCCACACGCCCTTGTGGCGGCTTGCAGGGTATTATCTAGATGTAGATGTAGATACAAAAAGGGACTAATTAACCTTTCATGTTCTCATTGCTCTTGAAATTTCATGACGAAAAACCAATCGAGAGGTTAGTAAACCTAGCTTTCAAACCCAAAGGATTTAAAATATCTATCGTGTATTTTCTCCATTGCATGAGGCCTTCCAACACGGTGGCAGAAAAGATATTCTTGCATATATCATCTCAATGTCACGTGACTATACGATGATCGGCAGATTCTTTATGTTGCTGTAGCAGGTTTAAAAGGAGCTAGCCCTATTGTATTCTCGCAAGTCATCATTTAGGAATCCGAGTATGTTGAGTTGCGAGAGGTCTATTTAAAAGGAGATGTTAATTTTTTCATATTTTTTTAATCTACATTATTTTTTAAATTTATTATAGTTTTTAATAATATTTTATAATTTCTGATAACTGTTTTTCCACAACGCTATCAAGGAGTGTGTTGACACGAAGTGCGCCTTACAATAAAAACCACATTCTGGAAGCGTATTTTTTCTCCTTTGCGTTTCCCCGTGATATTTTACGTACTTTGGAAAATCTCTGTTGGATAAATTCCCTCGTTTCTTTACCTATACGGGAATCTATTATAAATAAAATCACTACAGCACCCGAATTTCATATACCGAATTTCTTAATTCAAGAAAAATAGTGTTCCTGATCCTTTTTAGGTAGAAATTCCTGTTTTTCACTTCCATGAAATAAAGAAAAATTACTGGCAGACCTGCTGACTGCTTTGCAGGCAGCTCTGTCTGGGTTTATTGAGTTATTTTTTCAATACTCAAGTGTGAGAAAGAGAAAAGTACATTGGGTCAAAAAGCACAAATTTTTTCCAAAAAAAAATATATAGAATAAGAGAAATGCTTTCTGGATTTTTTTTCTTTCTACACGCAGAAATCCACTCTCTCTTTTTACGCTTTCTTTACCAGAATGCTTTACCCAGATGAAGGCAGGCTCAAGCAAACAGGATCAAAATATTTTCTTTGAAATTAGCTTTAACACAATTCATAATATTGGTATGAGATTCATGATATTGGAGAAAAAAATTTAATTTACATAATGTGCCTTATTACAGGTTATCCAATATCAGGTAAATTTCGCAGAAACAGCAAAGATCAAGTCTGCCAGTCAGTTCAGTATACGCTGCGCTCTTGTAATATTGTTTTTTGCATTTACCTCTGCGCCATTAACTGCTAAAAATCCCAAACTACTACCACATTATGGAGATAGAGAAGACACACGCAATGCACCAAACCTCACTCTCTTACCTCAAAACTTATGAGAAAACAAACCAACATGGTGCTCCAACTTCACATCAGTCACGAAAAAAATTATTTTAAAAGTGCCTCCCACCCTCAAAATAGTACATCCTCATGTGTTTAACATTGTCTGCCCACTGTCAAAATCCGCGTTTTTTGCATTTATCTCTGCACCATCAACTGCAAAAAATCCAAAACTACTACCAAATCATGATAATAGTGAATCCACATTAAACTCACCAAACCTCACTCTTTTACCTCAAAGCATGGGAGAGAAAAAAACAAAACGGATACGGTGTGACTCACTGACACGCTACAAAATTAAAATATATAGATTACCTGAGTGAAGGAAGGAGAAACTTTGAATGTAAGCACCATTAATTAATATCAATACTTACCATTATGTCTAAAATAAACAAAGTTCGGGTATTTTAAAACAATTTCGTTTATTTAATTCAAAGTTTATCATCATACTCATTGGCATTTTACTCTGCGTCGCCTTTATGAAGCGCTGTCTTGGTCTAACGAGAGTCTCTCGCGTCGGACCAGACGTTGTCTTCTATCCACTCTATGTACGACGATACCCTCATGTAAACCGAAGGTGAATTTGGAAAGGAGCAATTTTTTCCAAATGAAATAATCCCTGAGATTTCGTGCAGGCAGTCTCCACTTAAGGGGAACTGGAGGGGCCCTCCCGTTTCACCCTGAAATCAAAGAAAAGTATTTAATTCAATCGGAAGATTTATTTAAGGACAAATTAATGTTGAAATAGAGAAGATCTGCTTATTCGAATCCAGTTATTTTTTATATGACTCAAAATTTGTATCGTAATCTTTAGAATTCCGTCTACAAAATGTCCCAAGAATTAAAAAAATACACTTTAACTACACAACAGACTAGCGGTAATAACTGCTGTCGCTTTATTATGAAACAGTGGGACAATTGATATTGGTCTGCTGGCCTCGGTAGCTGCGGGACGCCGTCCTCTACCGTCTGCCTATCTGGAGGTCGTGGGACCGTTTTTTTCTGGTTAAGTGGAATGTCATTCTCAAATTATGGCATAAGGGCATGGTGTTTCGTCCCGTTTATAAATTGTTATACCGTATTTGGCCTAGTGCTGTGTGAGTGTGTGTGTGCAAACTAAAGGATTTTGGCAAAAGCGATTCCAGCAAAACAGTGAATAAATTTTCCAAGCTATTCATCTCTCAGCCTTTGGTGAGCTTTTGTCTTTTATAGTGTTCTTTTTACTATTTTATTACACTTATCTTTAAATTGTGGGTAGTATGCAGAACGATTTAAACGATTTTCTGTAGAGACCTCAGGGAAATCACGTTTCTGCAAACGAAGATTTCAGCTAAGGAATGTGATTCCGGAACCAATTATCTTCGTTAGAAGAGGTATCGCTATAACTAGGTAAACTCAGTTCTCTTGGATTTTGCCCTTCAGCAAGAGTAAATATACAATGAACACGATTCCAAAATTCGCTAGTCCTCATGAAAATTAGACCTGACGCCCTCATGATTTACCCTGGTAACCGCTAAGCATGGTAAATAAGTGCATAAATAAATGCATGAAGTAACCAGTAATTTTATCATGGAATGACAATAAATAATATTGCATTTCAAACTATTTCAAATCTTTGTTACGGCCATTTCATTTCATTGTGAACAGATCTGCTCGGTGCGCTGCCAGTCGAAAGGAACCAATCGCCGGATGCTTTGCCCTACTTGTCGCACTTGTGGAATCCAATTCCGTGGGTCCTCGACCTTGCAAAAACAGGCGGATGTTGCCTTCACTTTTGATTTTTGAAGAAGAATATTCTTCCTCTTTGGTGGTGTTGATGACTTTCATCCAGCATTCTGATTTCTAGTTGGAGAAACGGAACGAAATAACCCGCTGCTACAGTCAATTATAAGAAATATATTTGTTTCTACTGACCGTTTTAAGGTTGCCTTTTCCATTCTTGTAACGGTGTTGTCTGGGGATCAACAGACAAAATGTGGCACAAATAGGGACCTGATCTTTTTCTTCCCTTAATCTTGAAAAAAAATTACACCAATTGTCTCCTGGATGACGCAAAACTCATTTGTAGACATTATAACAATTAAACAATCATCTTCTTGCAATCATTCTCAGAATTTTCTCATTTGAACAGCAATAGGACAGACAAGCCTGGCTTCATCTTTAATTGCTTCGACGCATTTTTTTGAATTGTTCCTACGTGAATAATTATGCACTAGATAATCTCTGACCAGCTACATGAATTGTTGTGAAATTTACAATTACGCTCTGTAATTTTTTTCTGCAGTATAGTTGCCACATTACACATGAAGGTGTTACATGCGTCGAATCATGGAATGCGTTTGTATATTTCCCGAAAAAACAACAACCACATTATTTAAAGGTCAGACTGTATAAGGGTCAACCTGTGAAAACGCTCTGTGACTTATACGTGAATAATGCAATTTAGATGCGTCATTATTCCGCGCCCCATAGCTCAAAATGCATGCCCGTCTTCCTGAATCGTAAGATTTTCATGCAAGAAAAACTTTAAAGTTAAACAAGACGTACAATATATATATATATATTATTTGAATCAGTTTAAAACATCAAATATATCATTTGAAGTTTCGATCAACTTCATGATTTTTATACTTCCTAATCCTCATAAGCGCGAATCTTCATTAGATAAATGCAGAAAAAAATATTTTCCTGAATATTTTTTAAATTTTAGATACGTGTTGTGAGGTGGATATATATTAAAACTATAAAAAAGTTAAAAAAATAAGATATTTTACAATTTATTAGGTATTTTTTATTATGCACTTAGTTATTGAATAGTCTAATCCTACCTGGCAAGTATCCCCGCCTTTTGCTTTTCCTGCACACATAGTGTTGGTGTCAAATCCATTTGGTAACGAGCCGGTCGCTGTAATTTCATTACGGAAGATCTCGTTGCACTTGGCCTCGTCAAAAATATCCACTGCCACTCTTAAGAGTTCTAATTTAGGATCTTCACCTATGTATGACGGAGCAATCAAAACTTGCACTCTTTTGTCTGCATGCGTTACGTACTCAAAGTCTGGAAAGTGTTTAAAATGGTGAAATCACTTACCAAATCCAGGTCCGCTCCATCTGGAGACTATATTATATAAATATCCAACATTTGCATTCGGCCGCAAACAGGCCGGGTGTAATTTTTCGCTCACGAGTGATAAAGGACTAGTCGTAATGGAAGATCCTATCTCCAAGAGGGCGATGTCATTGTACCTGGCAGGTGGTCGATATTCCGGGTGAGCAAATCTGCGAACCACTTCGTGTATCTGGCCTCTTTTCTCCAAGGATTTACCTTCTCTCGGCAGATGTATTTGAGCACCGAGTAGTACCCAATTTAGGGGACCGCTAAAAATTTAAAAATCTTAATTTTTAATATCAGTCATCATATTATTTCTCTCCATTGTAAACAACTTAAATCTCTAAAGGGAAAATAATGACAGGGGCACATTCCGGCGGAATATTTTTATAATGCTACCTGTAAATCAAACGCCCAAGATGGAATGCTAACGTACTCTTCTGTGATAAATCAAGGGCTATATAGATGCACAACATTATCAAATATGAACGCCTCTTACTGTTCATCTTCATCGAGGCAATGCGCAGCCGTCAGGACGAACTTTTCGCTGATCAGCGAACCGCCGCACTTCCAGTGAATGCTCTTCCGAGGGCCATATCCGACAGCCGCCTGAAAGATCAACACGGGTGATGCCAAACTTGAAATGAACTACTACCCATTCGGATATAGCCGGATAAAACGAGGGAAATTACCTGAGCTGGGGAGTTACCTAAATGAACTAGTTTGCTTAAAACAATATTATGTTACAGGTATGAATAAAAAAAAATACAAAAACATACAGGCTTACATGAAATCGTTACAGCAAGAGATAGAGAAGTGATCCTGACAAAGAGACTAGCATCAGAACTCCACAAACACACAGATAAAATCACATATACGTTTTGGAAAAGAATAGTAGCATTTTATGGACATAGTGTCCAGGATTAACGAGAACCGAATATCAAGGCCGATTCTCAAAGCCATCAAGTCAATTCAGGCAGGGGAAAATAATGTGGGAAATAGAAATCGAAGAAGACCTCAGGCAGTTAGAAGTGTCAATAGATGTGAAAGTTTGGAAACATTCACGAACAACATGAACAAACACTAATTTGAAACCCGAACACAGAGAAAAAGGATACAGGATGTAAGTGGAGACAGGAGAGCAAGCAACACATAGAAATCGCCATAGAGGAATTCAACTTTAAACCATCTCTTACAGGATCGATCGTAAATAATTATAATGATGTCGGAGCCTTCTTCTAACATCTTTCGTGATTGAAAGTTGATTGAATGACAGCTACACGCATTAACGATCATCTCACACCCCTTCGATCATAGTAAAGTAAATATAGAATAAACAGAGGTGGGGGGGGGGGGGGCATAAGTTGAAATATTGTGACCTTAATCCCAAGTTTTCCAAGTAGCTCCCTCTATTGACGTCCCCGCTAGTTTCACCGATTAGTGTTTTCTTGGTTTTCAACTCGAGGTATTCTGTGAAGTTATGTACTGTGAGCATTCACATTCATCATACCTAATGATTTAGACTTTTACCTGGGTTTGCTGAATTGCAGGTGTTTTACAGAATACATTAAGCGTCAGTAGTGAGAATAACACTAAAATAAAGACGTAATATGTGATCAGCTGATCAATCATTAAGTATGTGTCTAAAGTTAATCCTTATATAAGGAGAAATACTTCATTATGAAGACCAGAATACAGTTCCCTCTTGTCTCGAAAAAGGCGATACATGAGCCAAAATATTATGTTTCCAAGAGTTAACTGGCTCAAAAATACGATCTTTAATCAATATTGGTTCTCGTTGGAGGGACGAATGAAGCATTGATGCGGTTATAGTTTTTGTCGGAACGTGCCAAAATGAGTAATAACTGAAGTCTTTCTGCAAAAAAATGAATCATCCCTTCAATGGAATCATAAATTTATTCCGCCTTTTTAAGAGCATGATATGTTTTCCTGGTGTGCCCGAATTACTGTTAATGAGATTGAGTATAGTTATGTCATTTTATTTATTTATAAAAACTCATTTTGGAATTCAACAAGATTCAGACCTGGAGATTGACATATGAATTAGGTTCTATTTTAAAAATAAATTTGAGGAAAATTATTGACTCTGTAAAAGGTAAACCGCATTACTTTGTGCAAAAAATACAGAAATAAAAACCTACCATATGAGAAACTATTTGAGGCAGTCCTGGTGACGTTCCATTCAATTCATAGTTTTTCGGACAGTGTTTGCTATACTCCTTACACCCTAAAATCCAACAAATATATACATTCCTCTCATTAGAATATTTAAACACGACTTTATAACGAATATATATTACTAATGCGAACTCTTAATAATGGAAATGCTTTGTTTAATACATTGTTTTTAAAATTTTCCATCCATACCTCCGCTACTAACTCATTTAAAACGGAACAGCTCTTTTTGGCATGATTCTCTAATTCTTTACAGAACCCTCGTTCCCTTTTATATATTATAGGGTTAAAGAAAGATATTCTCTATTTAATATCATCAATGGTATTTATTTCTCTAACAGCATTACTTCCGTTAACTTCTTCCCTTCAGTACTACTCCCATTCATTTTCAGAACTGGTTCCTAATACTACTATCAAAAGAATAGTGGCCAATAATTGCCTCATGTCAAGCTATGGAATCACTTTCCCCAAGCAAGCAAGCATTTAAGCGAAAGATACGCATTTAACTAAAATACGTAAATGACTATTGGCTCCTTCGGTTATTAATCAACCGCGAATGCAACGAATAAATATAGTGTAATATTTTTATGTAATTATCATATTTTATGCAAAGAGAGTTACTTCAGTTATGTTTTTCGTAATGATGCTATTTTTCTTCAATATCTACCAAATTACCTTAACGTATGAATTGAATGAGAAGGTTATGTCTTAACTATGAGTATAAATACTTATTTTAAGTTTGTAGGGTCATGGTTAATTATTTTCATTTCCATATCAAATAAAAATATGTTTTCCATAATAATCACATAAACATATTCAATCACATTGCCAAATTGAATTAAAAATTATTTTTGGCAGATTAGAGTGCATAGTTAAGTGAAAGTCTCCGAAAATTCAACGATACATTTTTAGGATAAACACCTTGCCGATAGAAAGACCTTGCCATTCAAAAAATTTTCTATTTACATTCTTGAATATGATGGGATTATTTTCACTTTTGAGGATATCATGTATGCACTTCACTTAAGATAACTTTTGTCATGCGCGGAAAAAAATTCACTCTGCGAATAATAATCCGCAGCAGAGACTTGAGAAGGTAGCACATGACAAAATGAATGGGAGGAAACATATTAATGAAAGTATTATTAGATTAGACATTGAATTAAATAAAAATAGCAACTATTAAGATATACGTGATTTCCGAAAATAATTCAAATGGTTCAAGAGTGTCTCTCTAATAAAGATCAAATACCAAGTAAGACGAATATTAATATGATTACTCAAAGATTTTAAGATAAAGCTCTTAGTGTTTATCTTTATGGAAGCAATAATTATTTTTACTCGAGGTTTATTTTAAGCATTATTTATTTTTTTATTGTTGACAGTTTGCCAATAAACCTATGGGATAGTACCAAGTAGTCACCACTTCACAACTCAATAATTATACGTTGAGATTAACACAGGTGGAGTTTACTTGCAGTATCTTGCTCTCTCTCCTGCTTCTCTGAACGTGGATGTTGTGGTCGTGGTTGGTAGTGAAGCCGTGGTCGTCCCCGGTGCCAAATCAGGGCAGCAAACTAAAAGAAGTCCCCCAGAAAATCCACAGCTCTTGGGCCTTATTCCTGAATTCAATCCCTGCTGGATACTCGGACACTCCTTCAGTGGAGCACACACGCCGTCGAGATTATCGCCGTCGGTGCAAACATCTCCTGGAAAACAAAATATGATTGAGAGGTGTTTTTCTTAGTCCATTAATCAATATTTTCTTCACAGTTAGATATCCTCCATGGCCACCGTGGAAAAAACAGAAAAATCCTTGATACTATTAGTCTCTCTTCCACTTCCAGATATGCAGATCAAGGATTTTGACAGATTAACTGATGAACCACAAATTCAATAGTGAACATAAGTATATAGAGGTCTTCAGACTATAGTGCAGATGAGAGATGGCGCGTAAATATTTTTCGTATGTTCTCAAGATTAACTGAATTTTCTTTTACACTCATGACTAATGGAATAAAGATTTCACTCTCCAGATTATATCACTAGGTACGTTCGTTAATTCAAATCTATGCACCTGAAAGTGAATTCTACTTTCGTACCTGGGTATTTTAGTTGAAATCCAGCGGCGAAGAGGATCGGGAAGTGGATGCCAAAAATGATTATCTTTTGTCGGCGCGAGTCCATGGCGCCAATTACAAGGGAGCAAGTTTCACAGTTGGGCCTTCGACGGCCACTAATGAAAGGTAGACAGAAATTCCCACCTGCTCCACCTCCGCGAGTCACGTGACTCATTGATGGCCTCGGATAGAGGTCGTTACTGTCTAATGGAAGAAGGCTTTGGGATATTTCGAACCTCATCCCGTCAGTCAGTGCTCAACAGCCAGAGGGCGTTCCTTGAGACAGATACTTCAGCATTAATTTCTTTTTTTTTAATGTTTAATTTTATCGCGCGGTATAAATAACCTCATGCCACAGAAAGATAATAAATTTTAATTCCATAGGTTTTTATTTATGTTCATATTTCACTTTCATATTCCAGATTGTTAAAAAGTGTCAATAACTATTCTCATAATTTTTTCTATGGTAACATGAAGTATAAGAGAGTATGAGTTTATTTTTTTTAAAGGAAAATATTTAGTGTAAATAGCCAATGAGTTAAAATTCGTGAAACGATCAGTTACTTAATTTAATTAAAATTGAAAATGGATAATGCTGACCTGATATTCAACAGATATATATATATATATATATAATATTTAAGTGTACATATATGCTAAACTAAAAACACGTATCTAATCTACTCCACTCGCATAAGCCAACATCTTTATAATAATAGACGTAGAAAAAAAACTTTTATTTACCTGGTGGCAATACCATTTATGTAATTTAATAGTTTTCCTTCATACCCTATACAAGTTAGTAAATTCTAGAAAGTAGTGTTACCAACCAAGATTCATCCGCATTATTTAGCAATTTACCGATCTAGCTGTCCAAACGAATAGGGTGAAATAATAAGTTTCACGGAATATATTGAATTGTTCATAAACTCCCTCCCTGGTTGCGTTCTTCTACGTGTTACCCTGCAAGCCCTACACTCCCATCTGCGAGAGTTAGAAATCATTATAGTTAACACAGAAGGAAACCACTAGAATGTAAAAAATTATTCATATCATTCGAGATCTATTTCAAACCACGTACAACTAGCCTAGATGAAAATTAACTACAAGGTATATACACTACCGTTCCTAACGATCCCTAGGACCATGATTATTTCGATCTATCGTGCGGAAGGGGGGGGGGGGAATGAGATTTTAAATCTATCTGTTCTAATATCTATCTCCCTGATTTTACGTGCGTGATCTGATCTCCCGTAGTGTGAATGGGTTTGTAATATGTCTTAAACCTCTTCGTATAAGTACTCTGCCTCAAATTTACGGAATAAATTTAACCTACGACCAACGAGTGGCTCTTAACCTATCTCCTCCGAGGACATGGTTACTCTGCTACGTTGATCGTAACAACATTTCTCATCAAATCTACATTGCACTCGATCGAATTGAAACACAAACAGCCATGCCTCATTTGGGAGGAATCCCGCAAGAACGCTCGAAGCGCAGACTCGAGACGAGGTCTCTAGCAATGAGCGCAAAACAGCGGCGATCTCTTTAGAATAATATTATTTCTTAATAAAAAGTTCCATCGTGCACAAAACGAACTGGTTTCGACTTTTTCAAATAAGGGAAGAATATTTGGATTAATGATAGGATTAACCTCCCATTTTAGGGACCATGTATCTGAGACTTGTTGATTTTTTTCAGGCAACATTATGGAACCAAGTAATTTAAACAGGGCATTTTTTTTACCGTTCGAGCGCAGTAACAAGATTTTTTTAGTTGATTACTCGAAAATATTCTCGTTCAATCTTTTATACAATCTTCTATGCGCTCTTTCTTTTTTTCGTCTTGTACGATGGATTACGGTTCATCACTTTTTAATTTCACTTGACTCGTAGGAAAAAAAACGTTTCCTTCTTAAAAAATACTCAAAAATATGGATTCCGGTTTCAACGTTGAGAAAGCATTGAGGTTAATTGATTGCTTGCCGATTTGATTAACGATCTCCCATAATGAAATGCAAGTGAATCGTGTGCACCAAAATGCGCAATGAGAGATTGGCGAAGAAAACCGAAGTCGCCTCTTCGTGTTAAGTCGCCTTCTGTGGCGTGACAGTGATCCTCCGCGGAACTGCTTTATCGAGTTTAAATTAAAACAGTTTCGTTCCCTTTAGCGGCTCACCTCCTCACCAGAGGCGGGATTCCGTCACTTTCACCGCTTACGCCGTCGCGTCGCCCTCACGACGACGGAGGCGCGAGGGGAGGCGATCGGAGGAAGGGAGGAGATCGCGGGAGAGGCGTGGACGTTGATTGATGCGGAAGCAATCCGCACGTTGTCAGAATAGAAGCAAGCAGTTAGAATTCATGTTAATTCAGACTGAACAATGGGACGACCCAGGAACCGATTCTTCGGAGTAAACTGCGCGGATTGCCACGGTAGCTGACGTGATCACGCCTCGGGTGAAAAATACACGATGTCGTTAACCAACGAATGTCTTCGTTGCGAATTAACACGTTGATGAAGGAACCTCTTTATGTTTTCCTTTAATGTAAATTTCTCTTTGTTCAAACTTTAAATAAGCGACTAAACAAATGTAAATAAAACTTGCACACGTTTTTTCTTACTACTGCTCACATTTCATGAGTAATCACTCAAATAATATTACCTTAACGGTCAGAGAAAATTTAAATATCTGCTTAGCGTATTTCCCTTGGCATTGAAAGATCATAATGTTTTTTTTCACGCGACTTAATGCAAATCAGTTTTTTATTTCGTTTTAAGACAAACGAGTGGTGAATAACGTATGGTGATGGCTAGGGGATACACGATTCCGCTAACCTTGCATATGTTCAGCACGAGTTTACAGTTAACTTAAGTGACGACAGAAATACGTATTTAATAACAATTCAAACCAATTTTAGCAGAGATAAAAAAGTGAGTAATTATTGTAAAGGAATGTTTACTCTAGATTAACAGTGATATATTCCTTCCTCATCATTGAATAGGAGATAATTTGTTCATTTTTTATGCTTGCCAAAAACAAGTCGTATTCATTAACGGCAGCATAAGAAGCTCATTTCACTCAACCAATTGGTATGCCATTTAAAATTATGAGTGTACATCAAAATGGCATTGTGAATCTCTAGCAAAGTGAGAACGAAACTTGTGCATAAAAAGTCCACGATCTCACAATAAAATAGGAAGATGTGTAATTCATTACGAATGGTACTAATAACTTAGGCTGATGACGTTCCATAAAAATAAACAACTAATTAACTATTGGCCACATCCTGACGAGTGCGATACATTCCGTGTGGCTAGCCAAAGGCATGATATTAGGGGGGGGGACCTAGGTTGAGTCATGAAAGAATTTACCATGTCTTAAGCTTTTAAAAGAAACTGATATTTTTAATAAAATTAGTTTTATATTTTATATCATTTATTTGTAATTTCATTTTAAAGCCAGGGACTGCCTTAGTATCGACCGGAGTGACCACTTAGTTTTTTTTACCGTTTTTAACGTATTTTTTTATTTGGTCCCTGTCTAAAATCTGTGTTATTTATTTATTTTTACTATTTTACTTTTTTCATTTTTATTAACATTATCTGTATGTTAATTTGGTAAAATATGTACTGATAAATTTTTAGGATGGACGTGGTGGTGCAAAGTGACCCTAAGTACGTAGTTGCCGACGCACCGAACGAAAACTGAATAACTGCTACTATCATTCATCACGGTATCTAAACACTACTCGTGGCCAAGTAGCCAGCCGTGGAATGCACAAATGTTGACTAACTAAGGAGACCACAGGAGATACTTGCCACTCAGATGAAATTTGTTCTAAATAGAGAAGTTGTTTCCGGCAGATGTTGCGTCACGTTAATAGACACATGATAATTGTTTTGATTATTATCTACTTAGGCGTCGATATAAAATATTCGTTACTTCGCTTTAAAAAAAAACCAACGTGAGTGGCCGTGGGACGCAGAAATACTAGAGGTGGTCATCGCTCGTGACATGAACGGATAGTGGAAGACAACGAGAGATTAATGGAGAATGCTACAGTTAGGAATAATAATAGGGGTGTGGAAGAGGTTGGAAGGTGGCTGTTTTTTTT
>WURS02275623.1:0-17276 GCA_011762765.2 Rhinocypha anisoptera
CCCTCCGCCACAGCCCCCCCTCCTTCCGCCCAGAACACCTCCTCCTCCTCTAACCCTGAGTGTTGCTCGTCCACCACAGACCAGTCTCCCTCCACGTTCATCACTCCCTCTTCCAGGGCCGACGGGGCAGAGGCTAAGAAAGGCAGTGAAGGGAAGAGTGAGAAGAGGGAGAGAGAAATGGAAGAGAGACTGAGGAACTTCGACATTGTTGAAGAAAATATTTATCTAACTGAGAGGTATGCACCTTGACATTCCTTCATTGTTCATCATTATTTTAAATTTGATTGAATGAAACCTACATCTCTTCCATGATGAAAATTTCACTCAGATAAACTTGTTACAACTGGAAAAAAATTAAAGGCCATTTTGAATTTTTTTTTATTTTAGGGATGATGATTTCATAAGCTAATTATTTTTTAGATTGAATTTTGTAATTTGATAAGATATTTTATGTATTGGGGATATTTTTTAAAACTAAATTATTTAACTTCCAACTTCTCTATGCTGATGGTGTCTTCATGGATGAATCAATAGTTATGTACCTCATTGATTATCCTTAGGAGTGTACAAAAAGTAGTGCACTAAGGTTTATTTCTCCGAGAGTATGAATCCTATAACTTTGCAGCTTGGGCATCGTATTGATATTGAGCTTGGGCATAGGGTATGCTGAATATTTTACAAAGAAGTAAGCCTCACTCATGCTGCCACCTAATAATGGAGCTTCCGCCTTGACACAGCGGAGGCAGAAGGTTCACACTTGGACTCCTCAAAATTTCAGCCACGCAGCGTTGTTCAGATCATAGAAATAAACTGTGGTGCATTACTTTTTGAGTGCTCCTAATACTTTCTCTATAGCCTTGGTAGTTTATACCTGCATTGTATTAATTCATAATAATATTCACTCTGAATAATAGTATTAGATATTCAATTAGTTATATTTGAACATAGTATGGGAAGTTAGTTCTGTTACACCGTTAAGAAAAAGCAACCAAATATGCTGAAAAATATTGTATTCCAACAAAAGGTACAAACCTGTGATAGTTTTTTCAACATAGCTCCTCTATTATTTAGGCCTTTGTCATAGTGTGGAACCATTCTTCACAGAAAGATGCCACCTTTGATGCCAACCATGTGTTCATTGTCTTCGTTAAACTGCTGGCCAGAAAGGAATGATTTAAAGTGTAAAAACAGAAGTTGCTGGGTGCAATGTCAGGACCCTAAGGAGGATGAACAAATGGTTCCCAGACTGCAAATTCCTCCAAAATTTGTGTCACATTTACTATGTGGGAGCAGATATTGTCATGAATGAACAAATACTGTGGCTGGGCATGCCTTTTTGCTTTCTATGTATTGAACACACACTGGAGTTATTTAAGTGTCTCGCATGAAGATTTTCTGCCATTTTCCCTCTAATCAACAAAATGCTGTTTCCATTCCAAAACAATGTGCAAATTATTTTGGGTGGTTAATTTTTCTTTGGATCATGCCTTTGCTGACAATGAAGTATGCCTCCATTCTATTAATTGCTGTTCCTTTCCGACCAGCAATTCAAAGATGACAGTATGCTGAAAACAGCTGTCAACTCATGGTTGACATTACAGGCAGCGTCTTTCTATGAAGAGGATTTACTGAAAATGTACCCACCTATGGCAAATGCCTGGTAATTTGTGGAAATTATTTTTTAAAATGGTGTAAGATATCCACTATTTGTTGTAGTAAAATATTTTTCAAAATGCATATGATTTTTTTTAATGGCCTGGCAGAACTTAATTTGTGGATATACCCTGCTTATACAGCACATTATGACATCAATTTAGCACTGACATATTACTAAATATTAATTGAACAAAAATACTAATAGATTGAGCAAAGTGCCAGTTATCCAGGTAATGTCAAACTATGTTATTCCCAAGTGACAGGACTTTTCAGTAGATCATACGTTTTGTCATTTTAAAGAGGCTTTTTTAGTAATGCATTAAGTTCCAGTTTGATTGCTCTGAATGCTATATTAAATTTTAAAACTTAAGAGATTTCACTCTACTTAGTCTGGAAACAATAAAGACATTCATGAAGAAATTGCTATAGAAATCAAAAAGGTTACTTATAAGAAACTTCAACACTATTTTTTGCTTCAAATTCTAACCTTCATTGGTGTAACAGTTAGTCTATAAGGGGTGATCAAATGGGTAACTGTTTGAATGAAAGTGTAATGGTCTTAAAATAATAATATTGGTACATAAAATATTAATAGAGGGGCAGAGTATCTGCATATGTTTAGGGCCATGGTTTTTGAGACTTTAATTTTGCTTTTATTCTTAAAAGTTTTATTTGATAGGTGAATATTTTTTTAATTCCAAACTCATTTTAGGTCCTGATGACTAGACAAATGCAAGATATTCCAGTTTAGAAAGTTATAAAAATATTGAACTCTTCTAGTCTGGTAATCAAGCTAGGAAGATAACATTTTCAATTTTCATCACTAGCAGTTATTATTTTGGTAAAATGCATTCTCTAACATCTGGTGATACCTTTTCATGCTTCATTATTAAGTTAGCAACAGAGATAATGTCCACCAGAAATGTGATTACACAATACTGGAAAATAATGACATGATCATCAGAGTTGCATAGTATATTAGAATCAGTAATACCATGTGATTTATGGATGAGATATCTAATTAAATCTCCCCTGTTGAATGTTTTATTTGGGCATTAAATGTGGAACTTGATATTGAAACCTTCAGGATTGCATAAATCAGTCCCAAGAGAAATGAAATGATTAGTAGAAATCACTCCCGTAAACAGTGTCCTTAATAGTCAACTCAGAAGAATACATCAAGCAGTTGCAATGCTCAGATTTAGTTCAGAGGAAAGATTGTTAGGTTATCATTATGTGTAAAATTTAATGATGAGCATTTGTATCATTCCTTCCTCAAAATGCTGCAAAAACTGGATTGCTTGTATTTTATTTTATGCTTTCGACATCTGCTTAGAATGAACTTTCTTCTATCTCATCAATCTGTTAACATTGGTTAATATTTTTCCCCAGAACAAGGAGTAAGGAAGCTAAACGCATGGTATGTGATTGTACACTGACCAAGGAGGAGCAAGTTAGAGGGGAACCAGGTTGTGGTGAAGACTGCCTTAACAGACTGCTCATGATAGAATGGTGAGTATTGCGAAATGTATGAACGCTAGACTCATTTTGTAGCATGCTATGTTATTTGTATTCCAGTCAAATTTGGAAACATTGGCTGAAACAGTTTGGACTAGATTTAATTCTGGTAACTTGTGTCTCAAAATAGAGTAAATACTCATTGCATACCAGTTATTTGTACTATTTTGCCACTGCTTTTCTCTTAACTAGACTTATTATTATTTCAGTGGTTCACGGTGTCCTGTCGGGGATTGTTGTACAAATAAACGCTTTCAAAAGAAAGAGTATGCAAAAACTGAAATCTTCCGTACAGAAAAGAAGGGTTTTGGTTTACGAGCATTGCAAGATATGCCAGTGTAAGTATGTCCTACTATTGCCTTTTCTTTTAAATGTTTCAAGGTTAATAGATGAAATTGTATCTTCGGAACTGAACTGGAGAAAATGAATGTTTTGATGAAGAACTCTCAATTTTTTCTTTTATCATTTCAGTGGAACATTTGTGATGGAGTATGTAGGAGAGGTGCTAGATCCTAAGGAATTTCGCAGGCGAGCCAAGGATTATGCACGAGAACGCAATCGCCATTATTACTTCATGGCATTAAAATCTGATACCATAATTGACGCAACCTTAAAAGGAAATAGCTCCCGCTTTATAAATCATTCATGTGAACCTAATGCTGAGACTCAAAAGGTAAGTTTGAGCATGAGTGTTGCTCATGCTTGGTGAAAGATCTTCTAACAAATAATCAAGGTCTATATTAATAAGTAAATCGTAATGAGAACAAATTATTTTGCATTAAAAACCTAAGACTTTTTCTGAATATTTCATTCTGATCATATGTCTTGGTTATTTTTCATTTATTCTGCTATATTTTACTGAAAATTAGTAATCAATGTTGTTGGAAGAGCAGTTGAATCAGGTTCTTTGAAAAAATATACGTCTTTAAATGTTCATCTTCCCTCTAACCTAAATAATTTATGTGTGAGTTACATGATGCCTCCCATTATGCCAAGAAATCATATGATGTGATGAAAAATGGAAAAAGCCAAGAGAATATAGTAGAGAGGGCATTTGGAAGATCAGAAGAAATTCCACAGTCATCATACTGTTTCAGAATGCATATTAAAAAATTTAAATTTGACCAAGTATTCATTAAAGCTGAAACCTATTAAAAATTAATTGAGGGCAAATATAAAGTTTAATAGAAGAAATATATTGTTATACCAAGAAGCATTGAAGTAGGGGAGATGTGTTGGAAATACTGAAAAGTAAATGGGCCCTCTATTATCCAATTGTATGAAAAGTGTTCTTCTCTTCCTCAGTTTTTCATTAGTTTCAGAGTTATATGCTGTAAAATAATGAAATAGTAATTTCTCTTTTATTGGAAAATAATACTGATGCTTATGATATTACAGTAACGTTCTTTGTGTCACTAAGTTGCTATGTTAATCTTGAAGTGTCAAACCATGCTCAAATGGTGAGTTGCCACTCTGTTCAAGGCGCCATATGAAAACATTAGGAAGTGTTATTTGTGTCAAATTCTTGTTAATCAGTTTGGGACAATATTTAATAAATACCTAATAGTATTTTCATATAAAAGATAACATGTTGACCATTTTTTTGACTAAATTGAGTAAGAGTAAAGTGGATATGTTTAATTTGCATTTTTAGAGTAAGAAGGAAAATTTTTCCTCTTTTGTTAGCATTTCTGTGACTAAAATTTTGCTGTTTTTTTAAATATTGAAATGGGTCCTTATGGTAAAATAAAGTTTTTGTTACTTCCCATAATAGTTCCTCCTCGCCCTGTTCAGAATACCTGGGCATTATCCCATTTTATTTCTTTCCTAATATCAATGCCTACTAGTTAAGTAAAATAACTGATATCTTCCCACATCCTCCGGCATTTTCCAGTTGTACCAAGTCCACTGTTATTTGGACCAAGAATTCATTCTCAGTAAACTCTCTCTTCCAAAAATTCCAATTTCTATCCATCGTCATTTGTTATCATAAAACAGACTTCTCTATCAACTTCTCATTACCTCTCACTACATTCAGGTGCTTTCTTGCTACATATTTTAATAATTTCTTCAAGTTCATCTGCTAGCATTTAAATTTGGATTACAATTGAATTTACTGAGCTTGCTCCTAAAATTCTTATTTTATTCTTTCACCATATTTGTATTTACTCCTTTCTAGTTTAGCCCTTAATGTTGACTCTCTCATCCTTATTTGTTTTATGCCAACCGGGTTAGCCTGGTGGGTAGCGTGCTCGCCGGCTAACCCTAAGGTCGCAGGTTCAAATCCTGCCTAGGGCATGGATATTGAGTTTGTGCAGATGGGTTTTTTCTATGCGTTCAAGAGGTGCAAAATGACCATAGCCATTGAAGCACCCTTAAAAAAATACTACTACTACTTATTTCTTTTATTCTATAAATAGAATTCCAATAAACCCTACTGCCTCCCAACTTACCTCACATAATGCTAGCATGTTTAGAATTCTTTCATGCATCTCCTTTTAAGTATTTTCCAACTCTTTCATGCCCTCAGCATCATCATAATGCTCCATTCTATTCCCATTCTAACCATTGAAGTCCTCATCTGTATCTTTTTGCCTGCTCCTATATTTTACCGCACGAGGATTTTGTGGAATGATGACAACAGAGGTCTTGCCTCCCCACCTTTGGTGAGCCATACGGCCCAACCCACTTGGCTGAGACCCTATAGTCGCCGAGATTGATTCTCTTGTTGTGACCATCGTAAGATGGTAGGAAAAAAAGAGATGAGGAAGTTTACCCATCATCCCTGCAGTGTAATAATGTGAAATCAGCACTTAAATGGCTGCCCCTCCATGGCCAATCACATCGGCCTCCACCTCAGTGAGAGCCAGATGCTGTATGGACCACATTACGTATAGCTCCTATTCTTCACTCTTGATGTTTCCAATACACCTCTAGGGATCATTGAAAGGCACATGTCCCTCTTCCATTTCAAGGTCACGTCAGATCACATAGTCTATGGGGTGGGAAGATTATAATTGTAATGCTTAAAACAGTGGAGGTAATCAATAGAAAAGTATTATTCACAAAATAGTATTAATACATTTGTTGGAGAAATATTTAATATAATTTTTATGATGTTGAATTAAGAAGACCCATCCCCCTCAATAGAAACTGAAAATGGATTGCCATATGAGACTTAAATTTGATCTTTTAAGTACTAAGAAAACATTTACTTCAAATAAAGCCAAACTTATCTGATCCTAATTCCAAGTGTGTATACATATTATGTGAATGGATGTGGTAGGTTCAAATTTGGGTGATTGGAAATGCAGAGTGAATCATTTTATGGGTTATTGGTCTCCTTGGAAAACCACAGATAAGGAAAAAATTGGGTCCCCCTTATTAGTAATTTCCAAACACCATATGGTTCAGTACTAGGAGAGGTATAACCTCAACCTACCAAAGAAATCTTTAGGCTGTGGGTTCCTATTTATTTTAATTTTTCATGAAGCTTATTGAAAGATGTCATGATATCATCATAAAATTTTACATAAGATTTAGTGTCATTTAGTATTTACTAATTTTCTACAGTCATCAGCAACTAAATATGACATTGAAACTCCTTTACTCTTGGCTCTCTTGAGTTTCTCTCCTTGAAAATTGGCACCGATATTGTTTGGCAAGCTTTTGATGGCAATGTTAATTTTGGATCAGTAGGTGTACACATGAAGAAATGTTGCAGCTGAAAATTGGCTCATTAAGACAGGATATGTAATTAAACAGTCCATATGTAAATATATTGAACATTTCAGTATTATTGAGAAGAATGAGTATAAACTATTCATTGTTGTTTATAATGTATATTTCAACTTTCTATGTATAATTTTATGGGTATTGGGAGATAGAAAGTTTTTGTGGTTTCTGTCAAAGAAATGTAAATGCCTACCAATTAGCACTTGGTTCTCATCCAATTTAACTTTCGTCATGCTAATGTGTGTCTCTATTTCTTATTATTTTATAGTGGACCGTAAATGGAGAGTTAAGAATTGGATTCTTTTCCAAGGACTTTATTCCATGTGGGGATGAAATCACTTTTGATTATCAGCTACAAAGATATGGGTATGTAGAATTTTATATTGATTAGCATGTTTCACACTCATGAACATTTTTAATATTGTGATTTGACTACGTTTATTATTTATGTTAAAGCTGCTTTATTCAATTGATTTTATTACATTAATTGAAGAGAAATTGCAGTGACTGAAGGGCATTTTTTCACTTCTACCCCAAGATTTGGGAAGAAATAGGAAAGTGGATATCATATGGCTCAGTCTTTGTTGGAATGTATCCTATTTTATAAAGTATGCAAAAAAAAAGACCTTGTAATAACCAAAATAAGAATACTGTTTTGAATTGTAAAGTCTAAGTATGGTTGTATTTCATTAGTATGATAAATGCATCTTTATCTTTGTTCTCATATAAAGATTTTTTTAGAATTAGTCATGCATATAAGTCAACCCAAGGACCACATAAAGAATGACTTTAGCTCTAAAGTAACTATTTACATTTTGTAATAACATGTTAAAAAATATTTTGAAATTAAATTTTTACTTGAATAACACGTAAACATATGAATTTAATCTAGGTAATAATATCAATTGGATGTAAACATCACCTTCCATTTACAAAAGAGGGCAATGTACTAATATTTAATGAGCATACCCGTGACAATTTAGTAGGGTTGTAATTAGTGGGTAAATCTGGAGATCCACAAGTAAGAGGTACCTGTCTCAAATAAAATCTGCTATATAAAGGAAGTAGCCAGCCAGGTTAGCCTGGGAGTTGCATGCTCGCCAACTAACCCAAAGGTTGCTGGTTCAAAGCATGGATGTTGTATTTGTGCAAATTGAATTTTCTATGATTTGAAGAGGTGGGAAATTACTATAGCCGTTGAAGCACCCAAGAAATAAAAATACTACTACATGAAGGAAGTATCCACCCTGATAGAATCAGTACAGTTGTATGCTATACCAGTATTTCTTTATATACGCTTTGTTGTGGTAACCAAAGCAAAAACAGAAGCAAAAATCTTTAAAATGAATGTCATTGTTATTAGATCTTGAAATTTTTTCAAATCTTTAGCTAGGTTTATTCCTATAACATTTATATAAACTTAATTCTGTGTAAGATAATATTATTTATAGGTATGGTTTCCATTTTTTCTCTGTCCATCCAACAACTATTAAATGACTGATAGTTATAAAAAAAAAATTAGTTTAAATAAGCAAGTTATTCAATTTAAATCAAGTTCCATTATGTGCTGGGGACTAAATGTAATCGAAAATATTATGTAGATCATGGCTAAATGATTTATAGATATGGGCTGTTTACATTGCTCAACTTGGATTTATAAATAATACACTTTACTTATTTTGTCTTGAGCTCATACTTATTGTTATATTGCTAACTGGGTTAGCCTTGTGGGTAGCATGCTCGCCAGCTAACCCAAAGGTTGTGATTTCAAGTCCCGCTCAGGCCATGCGTGCTGTATTTGTCCAGATGGATTTTTTCTATGCCTTTAAGAAGTACAAAATGACCATAGCCATCGAAGCACCTTACAAACAAAAATACTACTACTACTACTAATTATATCACTTAAATTTCTATGTGACTATCCATTTATGTCAACGTAGTTAGAAGAAGTTCATGCAGTCTTGTTATTTTTTCTAATGTTACAATATTAACCTAATACCCTTCGGGATGCAAATGCAGCCACCTTAATAGAAGACAGGCAGAATTCAACCATATCATACTTTTTAAGATAGACCAGATGTAAGCTTGTCACTCTGAACATCTCTTTTTCAAGGGTTCTTCATACGACGTGTTTGCTTTGAGAATATGAGTGACTAGTGATCATAACCTTTGATTAAATGATCTTTGATGAACAAACATGTGACAAGTGCCAGTTTCAGTCGTTTACATGCGTTCCCATTTTGATGTATAGGAAAGAGGCTCAGCGTTGCTACTGTGAGAAGGCTCTGTGTAGGGGATGGATAGGCGAAGATCCAGAGAAGGCAAAACGTGGAAGCGCCAGCAGCAGCAGCAGTAGTAGCAGCAGTAGCAGCAGCAGCAGGTCTTCTTCCAGTGGATTTGCTCGCGAAAAGAAGGAAAAGGAGGCAGCTGCAGCCGCTAGGACCAAGAGGAGGGAAGAGAAGAGGAAAGATCCAAAGGAATTTTTTCAGGATATGGACGTAAGTTCAGTTTATAAGTAATTAATTATTTGATTTCATCCATCCCAAAACCACTTTGGAAAAGTGCAAGATAATGGAAATAATATAAGTCCTGCCTTGGTTACCTGGTTAATTTTGGAAAGGTTTGAAATTTCAGTGTCTGAAGGAACATGATATCAAAGTTTTGTGATCCTGAAAATTCCGAAAAAAATCAGGTGAATTAAAGCTTGTGTAATTGAGGACAATGCAGTGGCGTGAAAACCTGGTTTTTGTAAACCTTCATTAGTGAACTGATTAAGGAATATTATGAATGTGACATTACCAAAATTGATATACATTTACAGTAAAACCTCTACTGAATGAACTCCTGTTAAAATGAAAACTCCACTGAACAAACAAATGTTATTGGTCCAGCCATCTTCCTATGTAAATGCATTGGTGAACACCTCTCGTTAACAAACTCCCGCGTTACGAAAACTTCTTTTTAACGCAATAAAATATTGGTTTGGTCCAACAATACTTACCTCTTCATAGCAAAATTTTGTTGTGTTGTTTTATTTTGCGTGGTATTTGATATTTTGAAAAGTTGTAGAGCTAATGTGTGATTCAGTAAGAACAAGCAATTATAACCTTCAGTAGAGCATAGAGAAAATAGATACCACATGACAATGCCACCTAACTTTGTCATTTTTTGTGGACAATTGCAACTGGGAAATCAGAATACATTTATCTAATTAGTCCATTGTTCAAAACTGAATTTGATCAGGTAGTTGGATTACCTCACAATTTTGAAATATCCATTACATCTCATTGATCTCAGATGATATATTTGTTACCTGCACCATGCTTACTTTTACAATGAATATATCTACCAAGTGTGAACCTATGAACTATCCGAAGACTGCTCAGGGGTACTGAGATATCACTCTACTCAGCCCAACACTCAAAATCCCCTACGTTGTAACTTTTTTAACCCACCGCATCCGCAAATAGAGGTTCCTGAAGCACTGTGCTAGCATGGTGTGTTTTTCGTTCTGGTGTTTTTATTTTCATGCGGTTGAGCTCTACGGCAGTTCATTCTTTTCTGAAGTCTTCACTTTCAGTGGAACCTGTGTCTTTTACCAGCAATTATTATCACTGGATACATCTTTCTGCTTTTTAAGGTAAGTTTGCAATTTATGCCACAACTAATTGCTTACCCAGTAGCATAGGGGAGCTCATCTGTCCACCAACTCAGGTGCTGGTCATTAGTCTGGAATTTTTTAATTGTCCTAAGGCCATCTTACACATTAAATTGTCTCATGCAATTGATATCTCCCAGGTGACGTGAACATGGGATAAGAAATTAGAACGTTTAATTTTTTCCTTGCATGATCATTGTATATTTGTTTTATATGGAAATACAGTAGACTCTCCTTATTACAAACAACTTTTATACAAAGTTTTCATTTTTACGAACCAAATCATTGGTCCCGACGAAAGGGATATGGTAAAGAAACGATATTTTGAAGTAACAAACTGTAGTCCCGGTCCCCACAGGAACAAAAAATACTTTATTACGAAGTCTGTCACATAAATAACGGCATTCATTTGGCTATGCACGATGCTGTATTATAAATTAGGAAGCTTTGCCACACATTCTGTGCCCAAGAGCTTGAGAACTAAAATATATATAATGGATGCTTTGCATAAGCTATTTAACTGGGTTGAGGGTACAGAACTCCCACTGGGTTGCTACACTTCAAAAGGAGTCAGAGAGAGCTAGAGGAGGGATGAAAGGGAAGAAATGAAAGATAAGGGCCAAGAGTCATAACTCTTAGGGCTCCTTCAACCTTCCTATGCTGATTGCACCTTTCTTGTACTGAGAGTGGTCGAAGGATGACTTTGTCTTACGAATCCTACTTGGTTCGGCAAAGGGAAGTTACTTCTCTCTTTGAAGTAAATGATGTCGAAGCAAATGCCTCTTCGAAAGAAATGTGATAGTAACCTTCGAAGTGGAAAGTTCGTTTTTCAAGTTGGCTTACACGTATGCACTAAATGTTTTTAATTACTAATTTAGACATCATTTGTGAAAAAATTAGTGCAATTTCACTTCTCAGCCAAATATGTGAATTTGTTTTATTATCCTTAAGGGTATACTGCTTCTTTGTTTGTTCCAGTTTTGTGATGCGAACTCTTTCATCGAGGATTAGCATGTTTGAGATCAAGGATAGCATGTAACCAACGTCAATCTGCCACAAATTATTTGGAAGCTTAACCTACAGGAGCTATGCAAGTTGAACTGCAAATTATATTTTTTACATCATTATAATAAACTGACATTGGTGTCTAGATGGACGCTCAAATTGTGTTCGATAATGAGTTCCTCCGTTACATTGTAGAAGATCCATACAGTGTCATTCCTCGCCAATAATTAATCCACTTGTAGCGAATACACAGTTTCAGATTTCATGATGAGATCAAATAATAATTCCTTATTGCTTGAGGAATCAGGCGGAACCACCCACTAACTTGCGAGAAATCAAATTTTCCATAAAATCGATATACTTAAATTCGGAAATCTACTGTATTAATTTTGCCGCATAGTAATTGTACAGGCAGCCGAGCAGTTTTTCCATGGAATTAATCTCCCAGCTGAATTAATTTCCCGGCTTTCAATGATAACTACAAAAAATAGCATGGTGCATGATTTTCTTACAACAGATCAGACTGTTTGATTTCGCATCTCTCCACATAATTTGATTGTTATTTACATGCCTGATATTATTTCACAGCACAGCTGTAACACACAAAAGGTTAAACAGGTCAAAAAAGAGCAAATGGATATTTTTTTAATGTTTATGTAAAAACTACATTGATACGAGCAACGTTATTACGAACTGCCAATTTTTTGGTCCCGTTTTCGTAATAATGAGAGTCTACTGTACCAATTTTGAAATTTGAAAAAAAAATCATAGTCATTTACTTATAGCATATTACTGTGACAGATATGCAGTTTGGAAATGCATTAAAGTAGATAGATTGTGAAATTGTTTTATTTGTAATTATTTATGTGTTTTTCATGAAAGTTAGAGCGAAATATGGAAGAAGAAAATTTTTTGTTATTTAAATGTCATTATTTAGTCCCATTTGGAACATGTGACACAGTTTCATGCAGATCTTCATAGGAATCTATAGTACAGGGAGTAAAAGAAGTAACACTGCTATTTCCACATGAATATTTACAAATAAATATTCATTTATAAATAGCAGTGTTACTTCTTTTACCCCCCCATTTAGAACGTCTACATGGTTGCTTGTATTGTGGAAACTGACTATGCAATTGGTAGAACTCAAAAGCAATGCCAACGCACATCAATTCTGATCAGACTGCTCAGCAGATTAATTAATGGACCACGTGATCCCATCATTCGAGTTAATATTATTTTCCACAGGATCATGCAAGGAATCATTTATTGTGTAAGGCAGCCTTTAGGCTTAATTTAGCATTAGGATGGTCTGAAAAAGAACAACATTAGCAGTTGATTAATCTTTAAATAAATATCTAAATTTAACCCCTACGCATTATGAAAGAATCCTCGCATTTATTGCTTAATTTGAAATTAATGATATGCCTTCACAAAGTTAATTTTCCTTTAATTTCTTTAGGCCATGTCCAATAATGGCATTAAGCAGCGGCAATTTTGCCTGGGGGAAAAGATTGCCATCCTGAAAACAGTGGCTCAGGGGATGGAGAAGGGAGAAGTTGCACATAAATTTGGAATAAGGCCCTCAACATTATCTTCCATTCTAGCACAGAAGTCAGACATTATGAACTCTGCTTTGATGGGGTCCGATAAGAAAAGACTTTACACCAAAGTACACGATAACCTTGATAAGGCCGTCTTTAACTGGCTCTCATTGGCAAGGGCCAAGATGATACCTATATCTGGACTTATCTTGCAGGAGCAGGCAAGGATGGAGGCCTAAAAGTTAGGGATAGAAAATTTTGTGGCATCCAATGGGTGGCTCCAAAAATTTAAAAAGCCATTGAGCCTCACTACTCTTAAGATTTCTGGGGAGGAGTCTGCTGTTTATCCTGATGTGGTGGATATTTGGAGGGGGAGAGGCTGCAATTTGTATTCGGCAAGGAATACCGTGCAAAAGACATTTTCAGTGCCAATGAGGCTGGAGTTCTCTATAACTTGCTGCCTGATTGTACCCTGAATGTGAAAGGCAAGGCCTGCCATGAAAGGAAGATTTGTAAGGAGCGTTTCACAGTGCTTTTCTGTTCTAATAGTGATGGCTCAGAGAAGTTGCCACTATTTGTAATTGGAAAATATTTGAACTCTCATTGCTTCAAAAAATGTAAAGAAGATGCGATGCAGACACTCAAGCAGCCCAAATGCCCGGATGACTACTGCATTATTTCAACGGTGGTCAGTAGGAGTGGATTCCCACATAGAGAGATCGAACAAGAAGATTTTTTTATTCCTCCAGACAAGTGCACAGCACATAGTGTTGAATGGATGACCCTAAGGAACGTAAAGAGTGATTTTATTTCCCCCAAACTGTACCAATTAACTGCAACCTCTTGGCCAAGGGGTAATCTCGTGTGTCAAGGGGTCATGTCAAAAAATGCTGGTGGAGTACTTTGCTAGCAGAGTGGACAGCTGCACAGATATCAAACCCCTCAAAAATGGAACATACTGCAGTCAATGCAGCGGATGACTGTAGTGTGGAAACAAGTTTCATCACGGACGATATCAAACTGTTTTGCTAGGGCCAGGTTTCCCATTGGTGACATGAGAGGTGATGTGGTGGAGACCCCTCGTGATAATGAGTTCTGGATAAGTTTGAAGGAGAAGGTGGATATTAATGCTTCATTTGAAGAATATGTGGGGGTAGATTGTAATTTAGAAACAAACATGTGCAGACGATGATTCAGGGATGATTATTGTAGTCCAAAAAGACTGTGTGGAGGAAAAAGAAGGGCTGGGCATAGAGTGTCCAAACAATTCCTCTGCAAATGCAGCATTGGACGTAATTGAGAAATACATTTTATGTTCAGGATGTGTGGACATCCTTGGTTCCTTCCGTAAAGTGAAAACTGCTATTGTAAAGGATATTAGGGAGAAGAAAAAACAGAAAACCTTGTTATCTCATTTCCCAAAAACTTAATGAAAATAAATTATTTTGAAAACATATTTTTCTAATCATTTCCACCTGATTCGGATAATAATGAACATATTTTTTCTTTGAACTGCTATATTTCACAGTACGGTATGTAATATGGTGATGGCTGTTTATTTTGGCTTTATTTGTGTTTCAAAGAGTTCTATAGCTATTTAATGTCATGATAGTAATCACTTGTATTGTGCGATGTACATCATTTCCTTTGCTTTTGTTGCCTGTTTCCAATTATATTTCTTTGGAACAAAATTCAAGTTTCTGTGTTTGTATGTCCCTTTTTCACAATGAATCTAAACATTCCTTTTCTTGCCAATTTTACATAGTGAAATTAAATACCCTGAAATTCAATATTTTAATGGCAAGTACTCGTAGCAGACAATTTTTATTTTCCCCCCTAGAGTGACCCAATGTGCAGTGCACTTCCCAAAAACTTATTCCCAAATAATGAAGTGTCAAAATATTAATTGCCTGGATTTCGTTTATCTGAAATTTACTGTATTTCACTTCGATCGTCCCAAAACCATTTTGGAAAGTTGCAAGATGATAGGGCCAATATAAGTTTCTAGTGGAATGTGTTTTTTCCAGCTTTCTGTACCTCTTTAATTTTTGGAAAGGATTAAAATTTCAGTGTCCGAAGGAACGTAATCTTATCAAAGTTGTTATGATCCTGAAAATTCTGAAAAAATCAGGTGAATTAAAGCTTGTGTAATTGAGGACAATGCAGTGGCATGAAAACCTGATTTTTCTAAACCTTCCTTACTAAACCCTTTTAGAAGTATTAAAATGAATGAATGTGAAATTGTCAAAATTGGTATATAGCGTTGTTTCTCCATTTTAAACATAAGTAAAAAATCTAAGCGGCTGTAAAGGCCACCACGGTGCATGTTATCAATCACGTGCATAATACGTTGGAAACGATATCTCATGCATGACAGAATCCTGCGATGAATATTTGCCTTACACAATGCACAATATCATGCACATGCCTGTGGTAGCAAAGTTCATATTCTGCTACCTGTCTGTAGCTGCCGTTTTGACAATGCTACCAATAACACCGAAGTTTTACACATCAAATACCAACCCTTAAATAAAATACTACTCTCCGCTTCTAGATTTTCAACTATTTGTCTCTCAGGGCTTGATTAAATAATTTAACACAAAACATTTTATAATTTAAAGATATTTTAGTTTCAAAGTGGTATCTCCACATTTCACATAACAAACATGGCCAACGAGCACTGATCATGCAAGCATGATGAGAGAAAATTAGAACATATTCTATTTTTCCCGTGCATGATCCCGTCATTTTGGGAGATAACGTTTCCAATGAGATCATGCACATGATATCATTCACCGTGTAAGGTGGCCTTAAGAATTAAATAACTCCTGGAATTACTAAACTTTATTTCTACTAGTGGTTCTAAATCTATGTATGAAAGAACATGAAATTCAAAAATCTTTACTTTTTAATCAATTTTCATTTATAAAAATAAAAAGCTTGAATATCTACCACAATGACTTGTTAAGTAATGGAAACATTTAACAGTTTAATAATACTATACTACATTACAATTTTGATTTTACGTCCTTGGGACCTGAATTTTCAATGTTTTGTAAAATCAAGATGATGGCCAATTCTGATACATGTGCCATGGATTTGTGATGCATCATTATACAATACTATTCCCATGGCTGTTATATATAACTATTGTTACTGCAAAGAAACCATGTATGCATATATTCAGTAATTGTAAATAAACTATTTTATCACTCAGTTTGGTCCGAATTAGTAAAGTATCATCAGTGCTATGTTATGATCTGGAAAAACCCCACGTATGCGGTTTCAATGTCACTTTTTGTCTCATTATATTTTTGTCACTGGAAAGTATTTTTTATGGATACCGGAATTCTCATGGTGAAATCCTTACATGTGGTATGTGTGAAAAGAAGTATTATAACATTTTTTCACATGGTATAGAACCTCTCTGGTGAGAAAGTTGTTAATTCTTCCATTTTGATGGGGAAGATTCATTGGTTTCATAACATTTTTATTTTAAAGTATGCACATCGCGTACAAGACCATGTTTTGTAATTATAATGTATTAAAATTCATCATCATTTTGTAATTACACCATGTTCTCTATCTATGTGATAATGGAAAAAGTCATCAATTCCTCTGTTTCAATGAGGAAGGTTCGTTGTTGTCGGCGTAATGTTGTTCAATGATACATAGTTAGTGACTTCATGAATGGTATAATTTCAATATCATATAAGTATTGCAATTATAATTTATTAGAAATTGTAATTTCTTTTTTATAATTATATTCTATTCTCTATCACATTAACTCATTAATGTCCGGATATTTTATTTTCCAAATTACGGAAGTGGCTAGGTCTTTTTTTCCAGCAGGCTGTTTTTTTTGTGGTCAGTTATAAATTGAGTTTACCTCATCAACATTTTAGAATATTTATTTGAACATTTCTGTGCTTAAAGATAAACTATATGGCAGATTATAAAATAATAAAAAAATTAAAACTTATTATTAAATTAAATTTACAACTTTTTGTGAACTATAACCATGATGAAATGAGATACTAAATGCAAAATTAATTAGCATAAGCCATTATAATGTGTAAATGAACTAGTGCTTATCAAATAAACAACAAAAAGACAATTTATTTGCTATATCCACTTGTGTAAAATAAAAGAGGAATTTT
>WURS02275730.1:2638-18933 GCA_011762765.2 Rhinocypha anisoptera
TTAAGTGATTTTGCATACATTTGAACTATGGATTGCCATTAAGTGATTTTGCATACATTTGAACTATGGATTGCCATGAAGTGATGGAGTATCGACATGATACCTCGGACGACTTGTCGCATAAGCCTGACGCAGACGCTCTCTAATTTTCAAGAAAAACCATATTATTGATTGTGTCTATCTACTTTTAGCAATCCTTCCCGACGGCAAAGCTGTATCTCCCAAGACCTAGAAGACGACCCAAGATCGGAGAGTCCGTAGTTCGAGCTGCGAGGCTATTTGCAAGGCAAGACAGTCCAGATCGAAGCGACAATCAATTGTGGGAAGAAGTTTAGAGTTGTACCTAACTTACAAACATCAATCAAACCACTAAACAAGTAGTTGTTACATGATGTGAAGTGTTCCGACATTAATGGAACCATTCAATGTAATGAGAAGTAATAATTGAATAGTGTTATAATGAATTTGATAACTGTATTACAATGGGAAGTGTTGTCACTATAACTCGAAACATGTTTAACTTAAGGTTGCTAACAAAGTCTGTTATTGTGTTAAACGATCTCAAACTTATATTCTTCTTATTATCATTATTAGTCATTTTATTTTACTTGAATACTCAAATATTGTAAATAATTAGCCCAATTGTACTGCTTCATCTTCATATATAAGAGCTAGCGGTTTATAATAAAGATTATTACTCAAAAAACAAAGTCTGTTAACATCGTTAACAATAGTGTCTATTTAACAGACACTATTGTTAACAGTTAAGTGTCAATCATAAATGGTATACCAACCTGGAAGGCAAGAATGGCGAATCCTTGAAAAACGACCGCAATTGGAAGTGAGCGCCAGGTGTAAGTCAAACGCGACACATCTTGGTGATCGATGAAAGAGATAAACTCGGGCATGTACTGCCACTCTGCCACCATAAGTGGACAGAGACCGAACACGAAGATAGTCATCAGGTACCACTTGATCAAACGGATCGAGTTGGACCGAATGGCACGGCCTGCGAAGATGGTGAACACAATGGAGAGTCCGTAGAACCACTCCCATAGGTCGGGTTTGGGTATCTCCAATTCTTGTAACTCGAGTATGAATATGTCGGCTCGATCCAGTATGTCCTCGGATAACTTCAACGCCACCAGAAGGGCAAGCAGAAAGTGAAGGTAGAAGGTCATCTTGAGGTAACCTTTTGCCTCGGCACTGTTTTTGGGGTTAAACATAAAATTATTAATATTTTGAGTTTATAAAAAACGTTAATTATTTAATAGTAAAGTCAAAAAACCTCTGTGCATGCGCCTTGACCACACGTTGTCGGTGGGCAAAGTCGGTGCCATCGGTGCCACCCACAAACTTGTCCCTGGAAGCCATCTTGGCACTTCAAGTGCGATGATCAATTCTATGATGATGATGATGCTATAATAAATATACTTTATTGATGAAAGTTCTTATTTACAATCCAGAGTCGCTCAAATTCTACTTATATTAGCATGCTAAAACATCACTTAAGCATTTTTAAGATGTTATACGTTAGTATTATCAATAATAATAAAATAAATCTTAATTGGAGACGCTAAAATAAATGAACCAAATAATGAAGTTGATGTCTAGGTGATAGTAGTAATAAACAGTTTAACTAAATGAATAGTACAAATTAACAAATTATCAAATGGCTTGATTTATAAATAACATATATAATAATAATAATAAAAGTCAATTAGTGATATCAAAATAAATGCACCAAAAAAATGAAGTTGATGTCTAGGTGTAATTTAGTAGTAATAAGCAGTTTTACTAAATGAATGGTACAAATCAACAAATTATCATATGGCTTGCTTATAAATAACATATAATAATAATAATAATAAATCTCAATTGGTGACGCCAAAATAAATGCACTAAAAAATGAAGATAATGTAATAAGCAGTTTAACTTAATGAATAAAATGAATAATACAAATAAACAAATTATCATGTGGATTGTTTTATATATAGCTTATATAATAATAATAAACCTCAATTAAAGACGCCAAAAATAAATGCTCCAAAATAAGAAATGAATTTGTAGGTAAAATTTAGTTGCAATAAACAATTTAATTTAATAAATTGAATAAAACAAATCGACAAATAAATGATTTGATTATAATATATAATAAAGATATATATTGAAATTTACAAAAAACGTTTGGAAAAATATGAAAAATTTTGATGATAGATAAAGAGAGAAAGAAAGCAAAAGATGATCACATTTTTACAAAGTCACGATCAAGAACTTTGCTCAAAAAGTTCACCTCCAATGCCAGACATGACAATGAATGACTGCAAAGAGAAATTTGGCACTCGTTTGCACCAAGAGAGAGAGAGAGAGAGAGAGAGAGAGAGGGAGAGAGGGAGAGAGAGAAAGAGAGAATACAAGAAAGTATAAGAGAGTAAATTTAAGTCTTGTCTGGCATAGGGAGAAATTGACTTTTAATAGATCTCTTCCCCATCTTCTTCCTCAATTCTACCGTAGAAACGAGATTTCTCGAAAAAATTAAAATTTAAAAAAATAATTAAAATAAATATATTTATTAATATATAAATAATATTTAATGATAAGATTTGTTAATTAAACCACAAACAACAAATATTATTATTAATAAAGTTAAATTAGATTGAATAAAGATAATCAAAAACAAGAGTATCCTGTGAAACCAACTTTTCTATTTTTATATTCCCACCGCAAAGCGCGGAGAATACCGGGAAACAAATTTCTTCACGGATGTAAGTTTAAATTTCTCTCTCTCTCTCTCTCTTTCTCTCTCCCTCTCTTTCTCTCTCTCTATTTCTCTCTTTCTATTTCTCTCTCCCACTCTCTCTATTTCTTACTCTATTCGGTTTGCATAACGAGATTTATATCAAGCATTCGTTCTCTTTTACTCTTTTCTTCCTTCTCGTACACTACTGTTTTCTTTAAGACTCTCTCTCTCTCTCTCTCTCTCTCTCTTTCGCTCCTTCTTTAATCTATCTTTGTCCGTGCGTCTAAATCTGACTTTCTTCTTTGTCTTTTCACTTTTCTCTCTCTTTCCATTAGAGTTTGTTTGTAAATCATGATGTAAGTTTATTTCGTTTATTCTCTCCTTTACTTTCTCTCTTTCTCTATCCTAATGTGCACAAAAGCAAAGAGAATGTCAAAGTGATGAGGATGAGATGCTATTAATAAGACATAGAAATGGTCGATAAATTAAGCGTTCTAATTCATGCTCTCTTATTCTCTTTCTCTCTATCTCTCTTTATTCAATTTTGGCTTGAGAAAGAGAGTGTTTTAGAAAGAAAGAGAGAATAAGTCAACAACAAAATCCTCATCTACAACAAGAAAAAGGAAGAAATAAATAGAAAAAAGCTAATAGAATCATTATTATTATTATTATTATTATTATTATTTCATAATCAAAACTTATATAATATAATTAAATATAAAAGATAAAAAATATGAAATATGATGTCTTACCGATAATGATGATGATGATGATTGATAAAGTAAATAAAAAAATATTTTAAAAACAAGTAAAAGTTGGCTTGATTTTGTTGTTTATGTAGAGATAAGAATATTAAAAAAGTGAAGAAATATTAGCAATAAAAAAAGTTGTAGAATTAGAAGAAAAATGTTATTGAAAATAATGAGAGAAAAAAAAGATAGAAATAAATATTGAATTTGATAAACTTCACTTTTTAATAAAATTGACAAATTATTAAAATTAAAATAAACTTGTAATTGATATATAAAAATAATTGTTTTCAATCACGATGCAAAGATGAAGAAATGAGGAGAGAAATGAACACTCTCTTGATTGCAGCTAGAGAACGGTGTGGCTAAATTTTAACCCAAACAAGCAGGTTAGTTTGCTGGAAGACTAAATTTTAGTACAAAAAGATTAAATTTGTAACTTGAAGCAAAAAATCGACCACATTCTGGTTAAAATTTAAACCAATTTTGAACTCATTTGCTAGTTTAGGTTAAAATTTAGCAGTTTTGGCTGCGTGTGGGTTTGTTGTTATTGTCGATATGTGTGATTGAGCGGCGTTAGGCCAAAATGTGTATGAGTGTATGTGTGAGTGGAGTGGAGAAAAAGCAAAGACGGTTGAAGTGTGTGTATGTGCCAGTTTGTGAGTCGACTGCCGCTCAGCGCCAGAGCAAGACACGGTTGATATGCGTGTGTAAATGTAAGTGAGTGCTACTCAGACTGACTCAGTGCCAACCGTTCTCTGTGTGCGAAGAGATTGGTCGCGGTGTGCTCGGCAAGATCAGAGGCAAGTTGCGCTTCGAAAACCGTGTAGAATATTGCATCCACAGTAATGGGAGTTAAAAATTGTATTTAAAACGTCAATTTTTATTATGAAGTCTGTTCAACATATTTTGTAGTCTAAACGTCATAAAATCTTGTCTAAGACGTTTTATATGAAGTTTGCACGACATAAATTGTCGTTTGCCCTTCATGCAAAAAAATCCCTCTCAGCTGTCACTTCGTCCAGCTTTTAGCCGTTTAAACTACATTTTATTTTTTTGGGTGTGGATGTGTACATCAATCAAAAAGCTTGAAACCAGGTTAAAATTTGGTGAGAGTTGCTTCCTGCCAATACACTGGCAAATGCATAAAGCAATAAAAAACAATTCGGTTGCTTTGAGCATTTTAACGCCAATTTAACACCAGTTTCACTCTATATATATAAACTCAGGTGTAAAACTAGGTGAGAGTCTGTTAGTCAAATTTATAAAATTTGTGCTTCAATCACAAAACCATTCAATAAACAAATTGTTTGTAAGGAAACTTTTCAATGTTATGAAAGCAACCCCAAGTCAACAAATTTTACTCTATTTAAACTTCAGTTAAATTGAGTGATTTGATTAGTTTGATTAGAGTTGTGTCTCAATCACATCACTTGTACTTCAGTGCAAGATTTTCAATCCAAAACTATGAACAATGGCTTGGCAACATCGTTATTTAATGGTGAAAAAAGATCGTGAAATGAAACACAAATTGAAGTCAATCATCACCGATGATCTTGCGCAATATGGTTTTTGTATTGATGTGAGCAAGAAGGAGAAATCCTTGATCACACATGGACTGTTTGGTCCAGTCTACAAGGCGAATACGATTGACACCAATCGCCCGATGGCGGTGAAGATTGTCTCCAATTCGCTTGGTTTCTTCTTTCGTGACAAATATGGCGAGAACTTTGATTTTGCCAGTGCGGAGAAAGCGTTCACACGCCAGGTGTCGATGCTCATTACGGCTAATCCGCACGAAAACATTGTATCCTACGAGCAAAGTTTTTTCCAGAAAATTAGGGCTTATATTTCAACCGGGTAAGATTTGAGTATTTTAAATACTCCATTTTACTACACTGTTAAAAATACTGTCCTGTTATAACCCAACATTAAACACGTTTCTGGTTATAACTCAACACACGTTTTTGTAATAGACTTTTAATTTACAAATGTAAATTAATAAGCAGATATTTTTGAAAAATTAACGATATAAACTAATTTTCAAAAAAAAATTTAAATTGCCATCTTAAAAGCAAGTATTTTTGAAATTGTAAAGTTATAACCAGAAACGTGCTCAATGTAAGCTTATAACCAGACAGTATTTTTAACAGTGTATGTACTATTATTAACAGATGAAACTGTTTGAAATACTGTCTGATTATAACCCAACATTAAACACGTTTTTAGTTATTATTCGACAAGTCTTTGTAATAGACTTTCAATTTAAAAATGTAAATTTATAAACAAACATTTTGGAAAATTAACGTTTATAAACTGAATTTTTTAAAATTGTAGAGTTATAAGCCAACTTTTATTAAATTGTCACCTTAAAAACTAGTATTTTTGAAATTGTAAGAAAATAACCAGAAACGCGCTCAATGTCAGATTATAATCAAACATTATTTTTAATAGTGTATGTGCCATTATTAACAGCACTATGATAACAGATGAAATAACGTCTAATTATAACTCGACAAATCTATTTTATTAACTTTCAATTTAAAATGTAAGTTTATGTATGTACAGTTATTTTTTAAAATGGAGGCCAATAAGTTGAATTTTTTAAAATTGTAGAGTTGAAAGCCAAATTTCTTTAAATTATCTTTTTATAAGCTAGCATTTTTTAAATTGTTGAGTAAAAACAAGAAACTTGTTAAACGTCAAATTTTAATCAAACAGTATTTTTAACAGTGCTCAGTTAAATTTAACTAAATTGACTAAAAAATATAATAAATGGTCTCTATGGATATTTGTTTTTGAAAACTTTACCTTTACCTCTGTATATTGTTTGCTTGCTATTATTCGATTTATAAAATTTAAAAAAGTTTTTCATTAAACTTAATTCATCAAAAGTACACATACGCCAAAAAATATCAATACTTAAATATGAAAACTTTTAAATTAATTTATTATTATTATTATTATTATTATTTTAATTTCATTCCTTAGCAACACAGAATATATCATATCACACATTTATTTTGCATGCATTTTGTTTGTTTGTTTGTCATTAAAGTTTTGTAAGTCACTCAGTTTTTGTCAATCTAGAGCAATTTGCTTTCTTATGAGAGAGACACCAAATTTACCAGTTTAACTTCTATACATAAACTTATGTAAAATTTTATAAGTCAATTAGTCAAATTTGTGTCGTGCCACGATCGTTGTACCATTTTCAGTGTTTAATCTACCACAAATTGGTTGCTAAAAAGCACACTTGTTTTACTATAAGATCAACATCAAATTAACCAGTTTTACTCCAGTTAAACTGAGTGACTTGATTAGTTTGAATCATTGTCGTATTTCAATTACATCAGTTGTACTACAGTGCAAGATTTCCAATCCAAAACTTTTAACCATGGCTTTGCAACATCGTTATTCATCAATTGCTATAGATCGCGAAATGAAACGCAAACTGAAAACAATCATTACATATGATCTAGAGTATTATGGTTTCCATATTGATGTGAGCAAGAAGGAGAAAGCCTTGATCTCGCATGGAATGTTTGGTCCTGTCTACAAGGCGAATGCGATTAACACCAATCGCCCAATGGCGGTGAAGATTGTCTCCAACTCGTTTGGCTTCTTCTTTCGTGACCAATATGGAGTGAACTTTGACTTTGCCAAAGCGGAGAAAGCGTTCACACGTCAGGTGTCGATGCTCATTACGGCTAATCTTCACCCAAACATTGTGTCTTATGAGCAAAGTTTGCTCCAGGAAATCAATGCTCTTATTGCCACCGGGTATGATTATATGAACATGAAAATACCTTTTAATTGTGTGTTTATATATATTAATCGAATAACTGAGTGATGAGAAATAGAGCAAAAACCGGTTTATAAAATAATGCTCCATATCTCTTTTAATTTTTTTATCAGAAATTTTTGAATGCCTAATCCTTGTTCCTTAAGATCTATTTTACCATATTATTACAACGAGAACAAATGGGGAGCAATTTTTGCAAAAATGACATAGTGTGTTACGATGCATGATAGTATTTGTTATGTCTGTGGGTATTACAATACATAATAATAATGATAATACAATCAAGAAATCATCTTTATTCGTGTATGAAATGAAGAGGTTCTGTTAAATCTAAATGTTTTAAACAATTTTATTTAATCCAATTCTATTTAATATTGTTTCTTTTTAATAAAGTAGTTTTTGATATAATAAAATTGATTCAGAAAACTAATTCATAAGTTAGCTTCACTGCAATCATCTTTGATGCGTAGGCTGTCTCCCTAGCTGTCCCATTTAGAAAAGTTTTTTATTTTTGGAACCATAGTGTTTTGTGAATAAAATAACCCAACTAAAAATCTTAATTTAGCCCCAAAACTAATATAATGTTTATAAAATTCTAAAAAATTAAAATTATTTTAGCCGTAGCTTGTTATCAGCAACTTAGTTGTATGTGAATGCTTAATCACTTAAGTTGCATCTTCTTAACTATTTAATTGAAACACTTTTGACTCAAAAAATACAACTGTTTTGGTATTTGCATACAACAAAACATTGATGCCCGTTTGAAAACTAGCTATAATGTATTTTTAATTAACATTCACTTATACAGTAAAGTCTAAGTAAATTAACCATGAGTAACGCAATGACCAAAAGTAAGTATAATTTTTCTTGTGTGCGATAAACAATTTACTAATGATGAGTAACCTGTCGAGAGACAGAGATTTTTCTCCATATAAGCAGAACAAGCATACAATAAAAACAAATGATTGTTGCTAAAATACTTTTTCCATCTAATACCATGAATAGATTCATTTGCTAATCAGAAGTTATTTATTTCCACATTTATACATACAATCAAAAAAGAGGTTTCAATAATGATTGCAAAGTTATTGAACAATGCAAATATAATATATAAAACTCAGTTTTTGAAAATATATTTTAAATTTACTGCAAATATATTTTCAAAAAACTGAGTTTTCAAATTACGTTTATTTGTAATTAAAATTTAAAATATATTTAATCTGAAACTGTTTGTTTTTTTCTCTAAACAGTGACTCGATTCCGGTTAAAAACCGGTATCTGGTGATGGAATATGCCGATGGTGGAACACTGCACGATTTGGTAAAACGTTCTAGCGCTTTGCGTGAAGGTCAAGCCAAACACTTGGCTCAAGATCTGGTGGCAGCAGTGACTCACTTGCATAGTTTGCATATCTCGCATCGCGATATCACTCCTCGCAACTGTCTTCTCTTTACCATCAACAACAAGAGTGATCAATCAGGCAGAAAGTACATTCTTAAACTTGGTGATTTCAAATCTGCCACAACCACTGTTATAAGGTAACCATTCAAAATCAATCTGGCTGCTTATCTACTCTGTTACAAATACTGTCTGGTTTTAACCTGACATTGAGCATGTTTCTAATTATAATCTTACAATTTCAAAAATTCATTTTATAAAGTGACTTTTAAAAAAAGTTGACTTATAATTCTACCAAATCTAAAATGTCAGTTTATAAAATGACAATTTAAAAAAAGAAACTTTTTTATAATCCTACATTGTTAAAAATACTGTCCGGTTATAATCCAACATTAAACACGTTCCCAGTTATAACAAGTCTTTGTCATAGACTTTCAAATAAAACATAAAAGTTTATAAGCAGGCATTTTAGAAAATTAACGCTTATAAGCTGACTTTTTTTGAAATTGTAGAGTTACAAGCCAACTTTTTTTTAATTGTCACCTTAAAAGCTGGTATTGGTAAAACTGTAAGGTTATAACTAGAAACGTGCTCAATGTCAGGTTATGCCTAGACAGTATTTTTAACAGTGTAAAAAACATTGATAAATTATCATTGTTTTTTGTTGTTTTCTTCCCGTTAATATTACAATTTTGTATTACATTTTTGTATGGTTACCAGTGTGAAACCAGTTGGCACCTACTGCACCATGGCACCGGAGATGTTACGCAACCGATTTCTGTCGGTGACAAACCACGACTCGTTACAAGAGACCATCATCTATCGATTGTCGGATATTTGGAGTCTCGGTGCGACCATCTTCTTCATGGTTCACGGAACCTACCCTCTGATTTCGAATGATACCGAGTGGAATCGTGTCAAAGGTCTAATGGACTTTCTCTTCACCACTGAGGATCAACCTGAGTTGGACCACAAAACTATTGGTTCTCGTGTCAATTGCTTTGTACGCGAACGACTCAATCCACTGCTGTCGGGTCACTGTTTGGACATTCTGGAACGATTGCTTAACACTGATCCGAAGGTTCGAGGTTCACTGGAAGAGGAGGATTTGCTGATTCATTGGATTCAGAGCGAGTCTGGTCAGTGCCGAACCAGCCCCGAGCCGAGTTCCGATCAAGCTCAAGTTTCTTCCAACAGTTTGGCTTGGTTTAACCACCAAATCTCGCCTAAGTAAGCAAACTAAAGAGTGATGCTAAAAAACTATGTTTTTTAGCCTAAATTTTAGTATCAAGAATTCTCTAATATTCTTTATGTCATTCGAAAGTTTAAAATATGTAAAATTGGATATACAAATTTGAAAATTGTCAAATATTCTTAACTGTCAGGACAATTAAGATTATTTGACAGATTCCAAATCTTTCAAATTCAAACTTTCAAATGCCAAGTTTAGTCTAAATTTTGGTAGGAAAAATTCTTTAATATTCTTTATGTCCTTCGAAAGTTCAGAATATATAGAATTAGATATAAAAATTTGCAAACCGCCAAATATTTTTAACTGTTTCGAATTTGATTCTAAAGTTTTAGTTTTTACCAAAATAATAGTAGAAAAAACTAATTCTAGTTCAATTAAAATACAATCACTCGCATAAGTGTGTGTAATATTGACGTTTTTGATTAAAAACAGGTTTATTTTAAAAGTTATAATATAATAGAAATATTTTAAGTTATACCTCGTTTAAAAAATATTTTCATATTTTCAATTAAAAAGGTACAACTAATTAATTTTTTTGACAAATTTCCATTGTTTTGAATGTTTTAATAAAAATTACATTTTTAAAAATTAAATTTGAGATAGTTAAAAATATTTAACAGTTTTCAAATTTTCATATTCGATTCAACATATTCTGAACTTTTGAATAACAAAAAATATTAGAAAATTCTTTATACCAAAATTTAAACTAAAAAACGTGGTTTTTTACATCAGCCTTTCAATTCGTGATAATATTTATTTAATCGTGTTTTCTTATACAGGTGTAAAATTATGTAAAAATACATAATTTTGCCGCAGTTTAACAGTTTCAACAAGTGAAAAAACATCATCAATATTTCACAGCAAATGAAAAATTAGCTTGATTTAACTATCACCTTTTCTGAGTGAAAAACAAACAAAATCATGTTTATTACTGAATTCTAAAGTAACTCTTGTTGTAAAAGTCATGCAACACTATCTTATAACTCAAAACAATACGCTAACATATAATTATATTCAATCATTTTGCTTGGCTTTTCAAGTTAACAAACAAAATCTTAATTATTCAATTATATTTATTTATTATTTTGCAAGTATGTTAAACTTAACCCAACACGTATATTACTTATTTAGTTGACAACATAAAACAAAACACTATTATTTTTAATAATAATTAGTTTTGCAAAATCAAAGCACTTTATTAGAATAAACAACTAATTTCTTGATAAATTTTTTAGATTGCATTTTTATTAGATTACAAAACATAAAATCATACACATACACTTACGCAACACATTCATCTAATCACAAAACTTACAACTTACACTTTATGAAACACACAAATGACACACTTAATCTAGAAATGATTCTTTATTTGAATTAATATTATATTAAATGTAAAACATTGTATTCTTTTAACTTTAAACTTTTAGCTAAATTATTTTAACACAGAACTTACACTCTATACATTAGATGTTAAATTTTTAACACTTACAAACAGAGAAGCACACAAATAAATTTGTTTTTGCACTTCAAACATGGAATATGTCGTTAACATTAACACTTAAAAACAATTTAACACTCAATACACATATAACAATGCAATGCACTAATACAAATATGCTCTCAAGCACTGTTTATAGAACAAATATACACCATTTGATGCATTATACGTAAATTTTAGATAAATAAAGTTTAGATTCAAAAGTGATTTACTTGGATTTACTTTTTCGTTTATATTAATGCTATATTTTGCATAAAATTTATCCAGTTTAATTAAACATATTTTAATTTGTATAATACTGCATGCATTTAATCAAATGTGCATGTGTGACAGAGAGCGAGAATGAGAGAAACTAATCAAACAGGTGTACAAAAAAACTGTTACAATTACATAATACTGCGAATAAATCGTTTAGCATCATTTTACTACTTTAGTTAATTATTATTATTATTATTTACTGCCACAAGTCATTGCAGGCAAGACTAAGGGCGCAATGACAAAAAAACAAAGATTAGACATTAGAGGTTAAAAAAATAAATAAATAAAAATAAATAAAATAACAAAAAAGAATAAGTGAGTGTAGATAGAGGAATAGGTTTAATAAAAAAGAGAGCTGAGCTCTCGACTATGAGCAGAGCGAGATAAGTGCGGCGTAGATTGTCAGACTAGCTCGAGTTTCAATGGCCCGAATCTTGGGCCCCTTTGTAGCCTAGGACACCAAAGTCTCATCTAATTATTCTTTCCTCACAAGGATTCTTTTTGTAAAGTTTCAGCTTTTTTGGTGTCCGGGAAGTATACTAGAATTTTTGTGAGGACAGACGGACGGACGGACAAAAACATGAGATTAATAGCAGGGCTTTTACAGCAAAGCTGCCTCTCGCCCTGCTAAAAAGAGTCGAGTCGTCCAATCACTTGTCTCCATTTTAGTCGGTTTTGTGCGGTTTGTTTGGCGGAGTGCAAGCAGGTGAAATTGAGTTTGTGAAGATCGTGCTCAATCTGCCGGTGCCATGTTTTCCTGGAAGCGTTCCTAGCGCATTGCCAGGACCTAGGCATTTCACGCCACAGCAGCAGATATGAATATTGGTTTGGCACCATGCGACAAACGTTTCCGACAAGAACCGAGTTTATTGTTGAGATACAGCAAGTTTGCAGGATTTCCTCGTTACGGAGTAGATCGGGCAGGGACACGCCAAGAATTCGTCGTAGGCATCTCATTTGGAACACTTCAAGGCACCTGATGTCGTCGTCAAGAAGAGTCCAGGTCTCTCCTCCGTAACAAGTGAGTGAGTCCCAGGAAAACAAGTGAGTGCTTGACTTATAACTTACAACTTTTAAAAATTCAGTTTATTAACTTTTATTTTTCAAAATGTTTTTTTTATAAAGAATTCTTTATAAATTTTGGAAAATCAAACTCTGGTGGTGATAAACAAGTTTGTGATACTAATATTAAGGATAAAATTGAAAATAATAAAGAGGAGAAGGAAAAAAGTGGAAAAGGAGGAAGAGGAGGATGATTCGAATTTGAACATCAACATCAACATCTTCACATTCCGTTTAGTCAAATCTGCACTTCTTCGCCCGATAAGCGTGTTGTGATCATCTATGAGGGAGCTCGGTATCAGCTTAAATCAAAGAGTAATCTCACTGGTCATCGACACTGGCGGTGCAACGCGACTCAGGAGAAATGCAAAGCAGGTTTGCGTACCCTGAGCAACTATATCGTAGCCACCGTCCAGTCACACAACCACCCTACGGAGATGCCCAACATAGTCCAACTGAAGAATTGTCCCGCTCAGAAGATTGCATTCAAAAAGGGTGAGACTATTGATTATTATTGAAATCGTATAAGCATCGTATCGTATAAACTTGGCTCCCTGGAGAAAAGTCCCAATGGCCACTTTACCTTTCAATGCACTGAACGTCGATGCAAGTCTCAACTGAATGTTAAAAATCAAACAATCTATAAGTTGATTAATCAACACTCGCATCCAATAGAGATGTTAGAGGACAAACTTAACATTCTTAACAACTTAACATTTCTTATCGAGGGTGGTTTATTTCATCAAGCCAATCAAAGTGGCAACTGGAGTTCGAATTCAAAAAGACTGCTCTACTGTGTTGACTTGTTATATGGACCTCCCACATTCTTCAAATCGCTGAACTGAACTGAATTGAATTGAAACGGAACACACACAAACTGCATCAATGACAACGAAGTCTTCGCGTTACTCACAAGCATCCTTGATGATGAAGTCTCAGAACAAGTAGAAAGTGCATCTACTTCCTATGAGTTATACCAACAACTCGAGGCATTGTTTAAAGGGAAGAAGAGTGGTGCCGTGGATCTCAAGCGTGAGATAGACACACTAGTTCTACGCGCAGGAAAAGGCAAAAAGTACATTGAGAAGTTGAAAGAGTTAAACATGAAACTTGGACGTATCGGTCCACGATTGCCTGATGACGAGTTGCTTCGAACCTTGTCAAACGCCGTCAGTCGAGCTGAGCTAGTTGGATCTGGCGTTAATGGGATTAGCGGGTAAAGCTAAGAAATTCAAAGTCGCAAAGCGTAAGTTACTCCAACAAGACCGAAGATTCGAAAACCGTAAAAAACAAGTTATTGCAGTTAGACAAGGAGGCCTGAGTTTCCAAAAGTGCTTTTACTGTGATAAGCCTGGCCATTTCCAAGGACAATGCCGGAAGAAAAGACAAGACGAGGCCGAGAAAGAGAAACAAGCAAGACAGGGAACCCAAACACCCAGCTCGAGGGGAAGAGCTTCTGCGATACTGGAGAGTTCAAGTCAATCACGCGATATCGTGGTTACCTTGATTATCGACAGCGGGGCAAGCGATCATTTTGCTTGTCATAGAGAACTGTTTGAATTACTAGAACCTTGCGAGCCATTTGAGGTCAAAGTGGCAAACGGTGGCAAAACAGTCTGTCATCAGTGGGGTATCATCAACATCAAACAGTTTCAAGAAAAGATATTGACTCTGAGAGCCTTTTATGCTCCCGAGCTCAATGGATGTTTCTACTCTGTACAAAAAGCTGACAATGTTGGATTGTCAGTACAGTTCAGCAAAGGAGTGTGTAAAGGGTACGACGAGGAAACTACCTACATGGAGATTTCCAAGACCAACAAGTCGTACGTCTTCAGCTCGGGGATATGGTCAAGAAACGACATGATTAAAGTGGATGCTTCATCAGGGTCCGCATGCGTGGTGGCTCCAATTAGGAATCAAGAGATGATCTCAAATGGCTCAATTTGGCATTCTCGACTGGGTCATTTGAATGAAGAGAAGCTGAGTATATTACGGGACAAGTTCGAGTATATCAAAGGGATGGCACCGAGCGGATGCGAGGTGTGTGCAGCAAATAAGGCCAAGCGTCCTGCCTTTCGGGAACGGTGCAAGGCGACAGAACGATTAGAACTAATTCACTCTGATCTGTGCAGTGTGGAGTTTGAATCTATTGATGGTTGTCGATATTTTCAGACTGTCATCGACGATTTCTCCTCATTTTGTCAGATCTATTTCTTACAGGATAAATCGGAAGCTGCAACAAACTTAATCAAGTTTGTAAACTGGGCGGAGCGACGTACTGGTTGCAGGGTGAAAACTCTTCGCACCGATGGTGGTGGAGAATTCAAATCACGAGATCTTGAGCAGTTTCTCGTGGGTCAGGGGATAGAGCATGACACCACTCCGCCGTACACACCTGAGTCGAACGGTATGGCAGAGAGACGCAACCGAGTACTGATGGATGTCGCGAGGTGCATGATGAACTCGTGTAAGTTGCCTAAGGAGTACTCGATTCACGCGGTACGTTACGCCAATTGGATTGTGAATCGATTGCCATCAAGAGGCATTGGCAACGAGATTCCCTACGAGCGTTTCACCAGTAAACGAGCGAATCTAAAGCACACCAAAGTGTTTGGCTGCCTGGCGTTTGTAGTGAACCCGAAGCCAGTAAGCAAGTTGACTCCTAGAGCCGATGAGTGCGTTTTCTTAGGATTGACTGAAGACCAAGAGCGAACCATATTGGCAAACATGAGTACCGGACAAGTGTTTATTCATCGTGGTGTGCGAGTATTGGAGGACAAGTTCCCTTACATTGAGCCACGGGCCGAATTATCGACACAACGTTATTCTTCTACTTCAACCGATAGGCGTCTAACCTTAAACGAGAATCGTGGACAAGTTGCTCTGAGGCAAGTGGAAGAGGTGTACCGTGAACCAGGGCTCCCACTGGATGATTCGGATTTTGTTTCAGACTCTGAGCCGTCTTCCGAGTCTGATTCGGGTAGTGAGCAAGAATACAACGTAGCGATCGAACCACCAGTGGAATTGAGGCGATCCCAACGGGTGAATCGCGGTGTTCCACCAGATAGGCTGGTCCTCGCCATTTCGGGTCAGCCATCTGTGGTGACGCCATCCACATACAGTGAGGCAATATCATCTCCCGAACGTGACTACTGGGCAGAAGCCATGAACAGCGAGATCGAATCGCTCATGAGGTATGGAGTCTTCGAGATCGTGAATAGACCTAATGATAAGCGGGTGTTGAAAGTCAAATGGCACTATGATCTCAAACGTGATCCAACCGGCGCCATTGAACGTTTCAAAGCAAGACTTGTTGTAAAAGGATTCCAACAAATCGAAGGGGTCGATTTTGGCGAAATACATGCACCAGTGGCGCATTTTACTTCACTACGGATTCTCCTTGCTGTTGCAATGAAGCAGGGGATGAAGTTGTACCAGATTGATGTTGAGACTGCTTATCTTAACAGTCATCTTAAGGAGGAATTGTATACCGAGTTTCCCGATGGGCAGGGTGAACAAGGAAAGTGTTG
>WURS02275948.1:0-18932 GCA_011762765.2 Rhinocypha anisoptera
CTTTTTGTGTCCTGTGTCTCTGTACGTTCCACTAGTGTTCGAACCAATATTATTTACATTGTGAACCTTTTCGAAGTCATATATATATATATATTTTTTTTTTCAAGCAATGCATATGATACCTTTTCAACAATGGTATTCCTATCTTAGAACATCAAGGCCTAACTCTTTTACTTAATGTCAGATCAAGAAAATACATTAATATATTAGTCATTATTGTGCAAAAATATGTTAAATGATGTCATTATACAAATAAAAATATAGTATAATGTTAATATCTGCTATTTATTTAGGGTTATACCCTTTGAAATAACATTATCACATATAATATGTCACTGCATCGAGGCGGCACTAGGAATCCATTTATTGCTTTTAATTTATTTTCAATCACCCACAAACAGCACTAATAGGCCAATTACAGTGGGCACTATAACATTTATAATAACAAGGATGAAACACACACATCCATGCCCTAGTTGGAGATTGAAAAATCAACCTAGTCAGGATTCGAACCTGCGACTTCTGGGTTGGCAGACGAGGACGTTACCACTGAGGCTGGCATGATCTTTTTGAGATCGTGATTTATGTGACCTTTTCGAGAAATAGTTAATAACTTATTTCCTTTCGCCACTTCAGATATCCTAAATAAATAATAGACTACAGAAAATTTCAAAATAATATCTTAAAAAATAAAGTTACAAGGACAACACAAAAACTCAAAATGCTGCAGTAGTGCCATATATCCTTTTGAGGGGTAAATTCCTCCATCGTGCTTGATTTTTTATGACTTAAAATGCTTCTTCACTGTGTTAGACATATAGTATATACATCCTTAGCACTTAAGGCATCACCTTACCCACCCACATATATTCATGAGTAGTACTATAGGCACTGATATCAATAAATGCATATATGCATCCATAGCACTGGAAGAGCTAAAGATAAAATTGAAAACTATTGCCCCATTTCCATTTTGCCTCTTCTCTAAACTGTCCTTGAGAGAGTAATCCACAGCCACATACTTCATTTCAACCTTCCATATATCTCATTAAATCAGCATGACTTTCTTCCTTGAAACTCCTGCATTACAAACTTTGTTCTGCACAATCACATAATTTCCTCCTTTGAAAACAGGTCCCAAACTGATGTGTGTTTTATGCAGATGACATCATAGAATATGTTCTTTCCTTTGGTTGCAATATTCTTCTCTATGCTGATGATTGTGAGATATTCAAGGAAGTTAAAAATGTGGTTAACTCAAGAGCACTACAGTCCTCCCTAAATTCCATTGACAAATGCTACTTAAAATGACAGTTACATGCTAACCCAAGAAAGTCGGGATCAATCCTTTTCTCTGAAACATGATTCTCCCTTTTCCTCAAATACTCTTTGCAATGAATTCATTCCCACCATTAAATCCCACCCTTATCTTAGAGTCACTTCTGATGAAAAATAATGGTTCTATGAAAACATCAAAAGCATCACTGTAAAGGCAACGGTAATCATAGACATACTTTACTGATTCGTCTAAGTTACAGACTCAAACCTGTGATTCTCAGTTGTGTACCACCATTTCTTGAGTACTGCTCACCCATCTGGCCTACTTCCTGCCCCTTACCCTCAACCACCTCAATCGTCCTATTAATTTCTTCATGGATATTGTGCAACAACATGCAACAACATTGTGCAACTCCCTCAAACACTGCTCACCCAAAGAAATATTTGTCACATTTTGCACTACCACAACTTGCCCAGCACTGTTTAGGAAAACAGTGCTGGGCAAGTTCTTCCAATGTGAAAGGAATTTGGCTCAGATCGCACCTCTTCTTATTTCCTTTCTGAATCCATTCTCACACCACTAACATTACTAGCCTTCTACACATCCCTAAATACTGCCTATCCATTTTCCAACTTCCGATTCTACCGGATACTCACCCACTTCAACTCCCTTGTTGTTGACTACCTTTTCCTTGACATCTTATCCCCATGTACATGCAATGCCTTCATCTCCCTCCTAAAATGTTGCTCCAGTCACTAATCTTTTTAGTAGGTGTTTCTTTCCTTCTCATGTGTTATTTATCACTTGTTATACCTTTATTTAGCCTGATAGTGGTTTTATATATTGTAATTTAGTTTTGTTATTAATATTATCTATTTTTGGGACCCAATGTAAAAGGCTCTCATGCTGTTTTTTTGTTTGATCTTTAATACATTGATAATGGGGCATCTCTTAAGACATTAAATTATGGTTGAGATTGTATTTAGAAGGGTCCATATCAGTTGAAAACTGAAGAGGTAGATCAAGAATGACTTATGAGAATCAACTGCTGGAGAATGTTCAGAGTTATATACTCAGAAGGAATGAGTGATAGGTGGGTGACTGGAGTGCTTGGGTAGCTGCTGAAACCAATCTTTGGATTGACAGTTCCTAATGATGATGATGATAAAAAATGATTGATGTAAATAATGAAGACACAATATAAATAATTGCTTGTATCTCTTCTTATGTTACACTTCTTTCTTTCCAGTTGATCTTGATAGAGAAAGTTGAAACACTGAGGGAGGAAGCAGAAGATGTAATGGATGGACTAAAGTCTCCTTAAAATCAACTTTTAAAATAGTCAAATTTGTGTGAAATCATGACACATCTGGGAGTGATTTTTTGATCAAAAAGTATCTGCAAATTTAATTTTCTTGCAAAGGTTAATCATTATTATGAATTGTATGGTTTTTATTTTGTTATATTTCAGATAATCATGTATATTTTGGTTAGATATTGTTTTGGATTTAGTATGTAGTTACCATTTGTAAATGTGAAAGAAATTGGACCAAATTTGAGTGTCTGTATTTTTATGACTTAGAGTGGCTACCATGACATATTTGAATGCAAAGATGGAGTGGATACAAAGAAACAATTTTGATCATATTTTTCATCAAACTTTGTTAGAAATATTTTGTAAAAATTATGTTGGCATTATATTACCATTCAAAGTTTACTGTTTTTGAACTTTAATGTTAGCATTTTTACGGAAATGAAAATCACTTGGTGAACTTTTTGGAAAAATTTGTGGAGTTCACCAAGTGATTTTCATTTCCGCAATGGATAACTTCCACCATATCACACCAGAAAATATTACTGCTGTTATTAGCATTTTTACATGAGTCTAAGACTAACCTAATTCTAAGACTAAGAACTCTTTTTTGTAACTCCATAATTGAAAAAAGTTTAATATTTAGTTGGAAAACTAAATCACAATGAAGATGAAAACACTTTGTTTTTCCACATGAAAAATTTTTTATTATATACGACCTAGGTTTCAACTTGCAAAGTCATCATCAGGTCCTTTGCAAGTCGAAACCTAGGTCATATATAATAAAAAAATTTTCATGTGGAAAAACCAAGTGTTTTTATCTTCATTAAGAATCGCTTCCACAAAGTAACGCCTGAAAATACCCAATTTAAACTAAGACACACTTGATTAATGATTGTTATAAAAACAAGACACATGTGAGATACAGACATGGAATACATGCAAGAGGGCTAATGGTGTTACTTTCCAGTACCTGACACAGGATCACTATTGAGCACGCCTGGATTTTATTACCTTCTGCTGCCCATTTTCACCTCACTCCTCCTCTCCCAGTGTCATTTGTTGTGTAGCCCTTAGGGGATTTGCTTTCACGGATTCACTCCCCATCTGAGGAAATCAAGGTCTGCCATAATTACTTTTTAGTTCAATAAAAAAATTAAGTTAGTTTAAGCAGAGAATGGATGAAGATTCTGTGTGAAGGAGTGCAGCATAGAATCCAATGAAGAAGTACTTTGAAGAGAGGGTGAAAATTAGAGTTTTCAAGTAAAATAAGTCTTGACCCATATCTTCCCAAACATTGAAAATTTTCAAAAAATAATAGTTTTTTCTCAAATTTAAATAAAATAAACCTTAAATAACAGATAGTGACATCGGTTACATTTTATTGACGTTTAATTAAGCAATGATGAAATGTTGCGTACGTGCAACATTGGGAGTTATCTGGTAAAAATGAGCTCAAAACAATTTTTAAAATACAGTATTTATTATAACCAGAAATTAGAAAATAAACACAAACTTGTAAAAAAAAAGACAATTTTGCTTATGAAATGTTGAAAGACAGAATGTAAATAGATGACAATTTTGGCATTTGTATATTGTTTTATTGCTACAAACTTTTCATTGGCCCCATGAGATTTCCCAAAACGAATGATAACATGGTCTACTTTATCTTTTCTTACAGCATCAGGCAATCTTTTGATACACAGATGTCCTTGATTATGGTCCTTACAATTATGGTCAGGTAACATTTCAATATTGGTTTCTTCATATGCTTCTTCTCTTCTAAGGAGACACAACACTACTTTGACTTAAAGTCAATTTGACTAATGGTTGCTCCGGTTGCCATTCTGTAGATTTTCCATAGCACTGCATTGTTAAAAATTGAACACCAGCATTTTTTGTCTCTAATTTTAATTGTATAAATTGCAATTGCATAGTCGTGCAAATCAACTCCACTCATTCCCTGATTGTACTGATGAATGGAATTTGGTTGCAGAACTATTTGCGGCTTCATTTCCTTTTATGAAATATATTTCCATAATTATCCTGTTGATGATGTTAAGCACCACAACTTAAACCCAAACCTCACAGGCTTACCTCTGATAAACATTTTTGCTGAGTGGTGCCCAAAATATAGTAACATCTGCCCATCGATGGACAGCTTCTGAGAGAAAACACTGAACTGCAAAATTTTTCTATTGATTTCATCAAAAAAAGGATGCAATTTCGCTAACATCATTTTTATCTAAATTATCATTATCTGAGACGTATGTATTTTTTAATTTTATCCAATCTGTTGCGGGACATTTTTGATGCATGATCAGAACACCTTTGTCAATATCTTTACTCCAGTAATGTTTAGTGTGATAACCACTTAATAAAAGAATTCCAATGAATTTCCTCAAATCCAATCTACCAACAGCAAAGTTATGAATATACTTACTTCGAGCATATTTGATTGAAAAATCCACAATTTGATTCAAAAAATGACTTGTCAAAGAAAAGATCAAACATCTCAATCAGTGTGTAACTACCATTAAAATTTCTTATTCCATCTTTACTTCTTTCCAAGTTTGCAGGAATTCTTGTGTACAATGGAGTGAATTTCTCCCATTTCACTCCAGTATTTTTCTTCTTTCTCAAACACACAACCAAATTTCATTGTGTAGCTTCAATATTTTCAGATTTATGGGGTAGAATGCATTTCAAATGTACCAACCACATTTATTAGGAAACTGCCTCCTCCATCGTTAATTACCATCACGTTGTCATCAATAGCCTAGGCCATTGATGACAACGGATGGTTCTTATCTAACTATGTATCTGACCGATAAGGAGCTCCTTATTGGTCAACATCTAGAGGATAAATAACATCATCAATGTCTTCTTCTGCCTCTATGACTTCAATAACAGTTTGAATTTCCTCCACTGGATGATATACTCTGCCATCAAAACTCCATGCTTAATGTGTTACCCTAAAATACTTTCTGTGAAAAGTAGTATTCAGAAGAAGCAAAATATTCCAAAATGTTTCTGATTATATTCTTCTGAGACTTCTTTAGTGTGCAAGAAACTTATCAGTCGTCTAAGTATGACTGTAGAACAGGACCCAGAAGTCTTGACAATGTACTCTTTAAATAATTATTTTTATGAGGAAGAATCAGTTTCACATGGGGCCACATTGCGGTGTCCTGAGGAAATGGCCAATGTTTCTTTCAAAGCAGTCCAGTTTAACAACAATGTCATTCATCTTTGAAGTCTCAAGTACATTGTTCTGTGCATCCCAAGAGCTTGATACTAGAGCATACCAAAATTTTGCCAAGTTCTCCCAACATTGCATGAATGCAACACATTGTTCTTGTTCAAACTATTTCTTAAGTATCACTTACCTTTTAGAAGTTTGCTTTTATTTGTGCCATACATAGTTATATCAATTTACATTCAATGTCATGACTGACTTATAGGTTGAATATTAGACAAAACTATTGCATTTTATGGAATGGTGACATCAAATTATCAACCTTGATGTGCAAAAGGGGATATAAAAATTTAACTACAAAACCCAGAGCATTAAAAAAATCAATATCTTTTAAATCAATTTACAAAATATTCATAAAATACAAAGGAAAACCAGATATGCAGAAAAAAATCCCAAGCATAACGTTAAGTATACGCAATGTTGGGAAGAAATGGGTTAATAGTCAATAATAAGTCAGGATTATTAAAAGTCTTCTTATAATCAAAGCTTTTCTTTTCACCCTCAAGAGAAGACCTAATAAAGAGGACCAACATTCTGGTCACTTAATATTAGGTGACCAGAATGTTGGTCTTCATAACATCGTTATTAAGATTACTTTTTCTTTAGCCATATCTATCACTTCATTGAGGTGTTCATATATGAACACCTCAATGAAATGATATCGGCCGGTGTGTTAAGTACAAAACCATTCGGTGAACTGGACTCTAACTAAATCAATATTGATGACTGATGGGTTGTTTCCTCGGGGGGAGGTTTTGGAAACACATCTATAAACCTTGGACAGGTATGTAAATGAGATTCGTAATTGCCAGTGATTGAACAAGTGGATCAATGATATGTGTACATCCTCACACGTTTTGCTATGTTCCCTTTTTATTTATTCACTTCATTTTCAGTTCCAAAAGTATGGCCTTGAGGACTTGGGTAAGAACTGCCAATTTAGTAAATATTCGGTCTCGGTGAAATATTATGTAATGATCTGCAACAAGTTTACATACTGATGCGCATTTTCCAAGCAGTTTTTTTTATTTTGGTAGGATTATATATAAAGGATATCAGAATTGATCGCGAGGAAAATTTTACTAAATATCTCTGATTATTTTATTAAAACTGACAATAATATTTCAAGGTTACACGGCAGTGGAGTAATATATATCTTAGCCAAAATTAGTATCGCATCAACTTTTTGGCCTTGGATTGCGGCCAGAACGAGCGTACAAGAGGAATAAAATTAACCGTTAGTTGGTATCGCTTAATAGGAATTTGTGGCGTTGAAGCTTAGGTCAGTTTCCAGCCACATTTTACTAAGTTTTCACGGTTATTTGTTTGCAACAAATTTTTCCTTAGAATTAAATTTTATACTCGCATTCCATTTAATAATTAAATGGGTTTTATGTCATATTATTTTAAAAGCATTTATATTCACTAATCCCATATACAATGGAAGAAGTATTGTTGTTAGAATTTTTAATCAAAGTTACTTTTCATATGAAAATGTGCGTACGTGCAGACAGTCGCAGAACCTCGGCTAAGATAATAAAGATAATCGAGTTAATAAGTGCGTTTAGAGTGCGTAATTTGTTTGCCTATATCGCCTGTTTTGCCGCTAAGGTGGGGTAGGTGGCGCTGAGAACTTCCATCAAGATAGGAAGAAAGATAGTAAATTGAGAATATTATATTCATAAGTTCACTTACTGAGTTCACTGTCGTGCTTAGGTAATGAAAGAAGGAATTGTTCAATTTGTTCACTTTTCTATTTAGTGCAAAATAATGAAAATTACTTAGGCAAGGTCAATATTTAGTAGGTACCTCAAGTCTTGTTGTTTTGTACCATTTTGCCTTATGTGAATTATAATGATCGAGATTATTTAAGTAATATTCAGGCAATAAAATGTTAATAAAAATTCTGGGAACTTGAGGTTATAGCGCGTCTTTTACTGAAATGACCAACACGAAATGTCAATTACAATGTTCTTATAATTAATGATAGTGGTTAACGCAACATAATAGAATGGATGTGGGTTTGAAGTAGCCGTTTTGGTAATAACCAGTCTATTGTATAATATTTCAGAGATAGTTTGCGATGCTCATCACCTGTAAATGCCTCAACGTTTCAATCTGCGTCAATGGGACGAACATATCAGAGATTGATGTCGCACAACTGGGTCTATCTGCCACAGAATTAGATGACGCGTTTTTTAAAGAGGTATTCGCAGTCTTGAAGTATTATAAGACTTGTAGTATTTTGGAGACCTTAAATAATTTTAATGTTCTTCTCATTCTTGGAATCTCATTTTTAAATTTCAAATTATCCTTTAAAGGATGTTGGGAAAGTCGAAGTTGACAGAATATCTAAGGAACAGGCTGCCTTGATTAATCATCGAAATGCGGGAAACTGGATTGTCCACCAGTGCCTGAATTGTTCCATGAATACTCATGCTATTCATAGAGAGAAAGGTGCTAGTTATGTCATCGTGAACAAGGGACTGATGGTAATTTGCTATTTGGTACGCTACTCAGTAGCTTTAATAGTTGTTTGCATATTAAAGGTCAATTTTTTATTGTAGTCGGATGCAAATGAAATTATCACAGCAAAGAATAGTGATAAATATTCGACGGTGTTCAGGATTGTTGTTGATGACTCTGAAGAACCAGTTTCTGCACCCATCCAGTCGCCAAGCAAATTTACAGGTCAGTGTAAAAATTTAATGTCTCAGTTTGTTTGATAATGGGTTTTCTCATCACACATCTCGAGTTCTGGCACCTTTCAGGTTTTGAATGTAAAATAGTAACTTTAAATGCAATAGAGTCATGTTATTATGGACTCATTTAGCACGACAGGCCTCCTCTTTGACTTTGGTTTAGCAGTAGGTTGTGTTTCCTTATTTTTTGTGGTTTATACCCCGGTGTAACATCAAAATATATTTTATTTATAAATGTCTCAATAGAAAAATCGAGTTCAAAGATGTCACGCTATACAAGTTTGCATGATTCACGTTTCATCCCTCATATAAAATTGTTGTTATATTGTCCTACATAATTCACTGCTTAATGCTGTGTATGGGCATTGGTAAAGTAATTAATTCAAGAGCTCTTCATTTCAATTTTTGTTAAAAAAGAGAAGACATTATTGTAATGAAAATAATGATTTTTGACAGGGCTTAAGAGAAAGAATGTCAGTAGTTAGTAACTAGAATCCTAAGTTAGGTTAATCAGAGTAGGACTTTAGAAGTAAGGGTTGAGGACCTGGGAGGTCCTCAACCCTAAGATCGGTTTTTTTATCATTGCTACCTGGTTTATTCGCCGACTTGTAATGAACTAGGTAAATAATTAAAGCGAGGGTAGAGCTGTGAATGACATGTGAAAATTTAAACACAAGGATAGAGGGGCCACACTTCCTTTCCCTGAGCCCCATGTGTTTTCTCACAAAGATGTCGTAGGTACTGAGAAAGTCAGTCAGCTTGGGTTTCACCTGGAGGTGTCCAGAAGTATCAATGAGACATTAACCTGGGTTCTACTTTGGGAGGTGTTTTAAAATTTGCATAACAACAGCTCCACAAAAGATAAAAATGTCGAAATTCATGGCATTCCAATTAAGCAGCATGAAAATCTTCCAGTGTTGTTTGTAAAATAGGTAGCAAATTGGGGATAGAGATAAAAGAGAAGGCTGTTGACTGTCAAATAGTATGCCTGATGGTATTCATGTGAGGTTCACTACTCAGCATAGCAAGGACAATTTGCTGGCATGTCAAGAGGGACTTCTCCATAAGCATTTAGCATAAGCATCTGGACAGGGTTCCATCGTCCATTTCCCCAATCTATATATTTGAAAATTTAACATTCTAACAAAAAATAATAATGTTCGCTCATAGGTTTCTACGGAATGAATTCGGATGACTATCGGGTGTTCACCATGTTTGTTGGCTTTTGGCAACAACAGTCCTTCGACCTGAAGATGCCAGCTGGAATGCTGGTGAAACTGTTGTTGCCAAAAGTCAACAGATGCTGTGAAAACCTGATATACATGCAGAGCCAAAAAAATTAATCTCTGGATTACTGAAAATTATTTGTTTCGTTATACCCAAAACCTTACAAAAAATGATAGTTTGTGGGAACTTTAATTTATTCTCATAATTAAATTGTGGGAAAAACAAAGATTCAGTCAATAACTACTACGTATATACAGAATCGCCTCCACAGTGAACTTTGTATATACAGAATTTCCAAAAGATAGGTGAGAAGGGTTTAAGTTGAAAATTTATGGAAAAGTATCTAAGGACCCTTTTTAATTGGATACATTTGCATTATTATGAGTGTCTTTAAATCAGCTAAAGTCTTTAACATTGCACTCAGGAATATGCAACTGGAAAGCCCTTGGTCAATCAACACCACTAACAGTTCCTTTTATATGGAACCTGTTGTACCTAACAAAATCATTGGTTTGGTCAATTCCTTTCCATCTGGTAAAGCACCTAGTATAGATAGGATTAATAGTCAATTATTAAAATCAGTTATTGCAAACATAGCTCCTGTTTTGGCTTACCTGTGTAATTAAAGTTTTAAGTGGAGAATTTTGTAGTACCTCAAAAAAATGCAATAACTATTCCATTTAAAAAATGAGATAGGTTGAATACAGAAAATTATGAACCAATTTTGCTTTTGTTCACTATTTCCAAAGTCATAGAAAAACTTGTTTTAAGTAGACTTTTGAAATACCTTGATAAAACTGACTTTTCTGGTAGTCAATTTGACTTTTGATGTTGAAAAGAGACAGAGGATGCTTTAACTAATTTATTAATTTTTAATTAAATAGTCTCCTCACTAGTGTAGACTTCACTCATAAATAAACTATGATTGAGATCTACTCAGGTATTAATATGCATATGAAATATTGTTGTGACACATTTCATGGTTATTTAGAAAGTGTTTGACTCACTTGATCACCATATTATGCTAGGAAAGTTGGAAAAAAAACTAGTGTACAAGTTGTAGCACTCGATTGATTTTGATCGTACTTACGTAATCAAGCTCACTATGTATGGATAGGAAATATTTTAAGCAACTTCAATAAAATAAGTACTGGTGTACTCCAATGCACTATTTTGGACCAATATCATTTTAAATGACATTACCAATCTATGTAATCACAACTTTAAAGGAAATGTACCAGCCTTTGCTGATGATGTGGCATTAAATAATGTTAGAATAAAATTCTAACTTTGTTAAAAATGATATGCATTGTGATTTATACTACTTGAGGCAATTTTTTTAATACACTGATTTGAAAATTAAAGAAAATAAATCAGTTCATATGTTATGAGGTCACTAATGGTTTGGATATTGAATAATATTGATTTTAAGTTGAAGTAGGGTAAGTAAAAACACTTGTGATTCCACTCCATATTTTATTTTAACACGACCTAGGTTTCGACACGTTGTGTCATCATCAGGACCTGACTTTACTTACCCTACTTGATTACTATGATGTTTGGCTACGCTAACATCATTGAAGGTATTTACAAAATCGTAAATATAAAAGTAATTTTATAGTTTTCCTGTGTACTCAATGGACATTTTTCACGTCAATACTTCAACTGAATTTATCTGATTTCTTTGTGCTTCAGTAGGTGCTTCAGCAGAACTTGAGTCATGTTCAACACTTGCATTTGTCTGATGTGAAATATCTCATTATAAAAAATATATAAAATAAGGGAATCTTAGCAAGTAACCCTATCCTAATCTGAATTTTACATGTATCTCCCACTAGCTAACCCTTCTATTATTTTAATATTATCCTTTTCACTAAATTCATTATGCCACATTTGATGCCACTTGTCAATTCAACATGATGGTCGAAGTAGCTGGTCTCTGAGGAAAATATGAGGTCCAATTGGTGACAAAATACCAAAAATGAAAATACAGTAGCATATGTACATGCATATCAAACTAAGCAGTAGAGAAAAGTAATACTCGGGTCAATCTAAATTATTTTTACATACCTTTTGCAATGATGAACTTGATGGCTAGAGGAATTTTCATCCAACATATTTGCAAGTTGTACAATCAGTTTATCAACTACTGAAGTAACATCTTCAAGTTGTAGCAGTTTCACATCACTGGACAAAGATTCATTAATGCTTTTGCTCAGATGAGATTCTATGATGTCCTCCTTTGATGTATCACTTCCCTTGGTTCCACTGAGAATTTCCTGACTTTCTTCTAAACTGTCTTTCATTTCAGAAATCCCCTCAGTCAACAAGTAACATTTTTGCTCCTTTGGAGAATCTTTGGCACACCACTTCTTGTAAAATGATTGGAAAATGAGCAACACAGTTTTCAAAAGAGAATCACAGTGTTCCTCAAATTGAGACATTTTCTCATTTACAACACCAATGTCTGCTGATTCTAAGAGGGTTTCATGAGTTTGTTTTGTACTTTCACTAATAATACTAGCTGATACTGATTTCATTTCATTCAAAATCCATTTAAGAGATTCATGAGCATGGGGAAGATGCGGTGAATTTGAAATATCACAGAATAAAATAGGAATTAATTTGTCTATAGCACCAGATATTTTCTCAAGCTCGTGTGCTGCTTCCACATAAGTCATCCACTGTGAAAGTGTGAGTGGAAGATTTGGAGAAAGAACCACAGCCTCCAAATTGGATTGCATTATATGAATTGCCTTGATTAAATCTCTAACATCATCAGCAACATTTTGCCACCTCTCATCTCCTTTCACCAATTCATGTAGACCTTGGTAATTAGATGGTTCTGACACATTGTTTTGAGCTGATGGTAATAGAGCTACACTGTTCTCGCTGCCATCCAATACTGACGATTCTGGACATGACTGTAAATACAGCCACAGTTGCTCTAGGTATATGAGGCTGGAAGATATTACACCAGATATGCAAGCCTAAAAAGAATATATGACAAAAAAATTACATCAGTGTCTATAATTTACCACTGTTCAGAAATTAACTATGTAAAATATATCCTAAATGACTTCAAAATATATTAACTCTGTAAAAAAGTATGACAGCTATTGTGTTTCAGGCAGAGCATGAAGCACTTTTGCCATTGCAAAAATATGTTATGCAAAAATAATGAGGAAAATGAAGAAGTGGACTAAAAATAACAAATTTGTCAAATTTGAAACTGCTATCCTATAGTAAAAAATGCATCTACACGCAGATTTTTATGCATTAAACATTAAAAGCAACTGTAATATAAAAGTTTTGATCTCATTACTAAACAATCAGAGGTTAAGCCACTGTCTCTGACTGTTTGATATGAAATCAAATTATTGAGTTATTAGAAAAGCAAATAGTATGAAGTGCTACATCCACTCTCAATAAATTCTAAAAAAAAAACAGATGTAAAGAGGAGATAGAAATCTAAGTTTGACGTGCAATGCTTGTTAGAAATTTCATACAAAAATCATATTCTATGATGATAAATGCAAGGCTTCTGTGGGGAAAGAATTGTCATAAAGGTGATCGTGCTATCAATAGTTTGGCCTAATGAAATACTTTAACACCAATACTTACAATGCAATTTCTCATTTTATCTTGTTTTGGAACAATGATTTCATGACAATTATCATTTTCTAAGGAGCTGAGATGAGAAAGTTGCTTCCGGAGTAGTATTAGGTGGTCAGCGGAAGATGCCAGGAGTTCCTTCTGCCACTTTGTCATGTGCTTTGGAAAAACAAAATCAATTTTAAATGAAATATGCATTCATAAAAATGATGAAATTGGTGGGAAAATTCAAACTGTTAGCCAATGACTTTGACACCACCAACTAGCTAACGGCAGCACTGTCTGAATATTACTATTGCCTACCATCAAGTGAGAAGTAAAGCCACGGAATCGTTCAATTGAAGGTGGACCCAAATCCTTCGATGGAGAGATGGAGAGCACCATGTTGAGATGAGCAAGTTGCGACATTGATCGAACAAAGTATGTCTCACACCCATTCCACATTGTCACCAATTGTTCATCTGCGTTCCTGTAACTATAATTTTAGGAATAACTTGAATATATAATATAGAATCGATTTTATGGTTGACAATATTCCACTATAAGGTAATTTGACAATAATTCAATAAGTAACAAAGTACAAAAATTATAATTTCATATACCACAATGAATTCAACTTCACAATAATACATTAATAGTTATTCATCTGGCAGTATTTTATTTCACATAGGCTGCATCAATGACTAAGGCCATTTAAAATCACTCAAATCAAAGAAAACTCATTTGGATAAACACAACACCCACGACTGAGCCTGTAGGTTAGTTGGAGAGCTAATTGAATTGATTATAAATCCAGTCAATATTCACTTGGACATTACCTCAATTTTAACTGGCTAAATGCTGCATTTAAGTCTATGGGTGGAATTAAAAACATGTCCAGGGAACTGGATACACTCTCTGACAAGTTTCCTTGTTTTTCTGCTAAGACCAATCCAGTTCGGTAAGACAATCCCAGTTGACTTAGGGTACGGAATAAATCAGCAAGTGCTCTCCTTTTACGCTGAAGTATGTTCTTTGCTGCTGATTGATGTTTTTCTTTTGGAAGTCCTACTGGAACCTAATTTACGTATTCAGATAAAGTATATGAATAATGACATCAATACAACCAACCTTTAGGAATTAAAATACATAAAACAAATATTGATAAATACACTGGAGAAACAAATGTAATTCAAAAGTATTTTAAAAAGTTGAGAAACAAAATGTAAGTCTACAACAAACCATCAATACCTGCAAAGAACCAAGATGCTCTGCAGATTCGATCACTTCACCACTTAGGGATTCAATGGCTCCTATTAGATCAGGATAATTAAAAGAAGATATTATATCTTTACATAACCTGCGAGCTCTATTAAAGTAGTGTGCCATTTGGTGAATTAACAAATTTTGATTGGAGTTGGTTGGTTGAACTCCACCTTCCACCTATGGTAAAAAAGGTAATGATTAATGAAACACAAAGTGATGATTATGTTTTAGTAATTATGGACCAGTAAGTATAAGCTAACGTATGTGCATCCAGGATAAACATTCAGAGTTTCTGCAACAGTGAAGATTCTAAATACTGAATCATTTTGTCAGCTCTGAAGACAAGTAATTTTAAGAATTTATCCTTTTCTAGTCAATGTTATCTAGTATTTCCAGGTAGGAATTTCTCCCCATCCAATCTCAAGAATTTTAAATCCTTTCTCATTCCTGAATCCAAAAAAAATCTTTTGTCAGGAAATTAACCCTTTTAGTGCCAGAACCTATCACCCGGTATATACAAAAAATGCCAGAGCTTTTTCGTGGAGTGTAAATACATATATATTAATATAAATTTTTTAATGTCATATTTTTTTTATTTACACTCCAAACACTTTTAGGGCAAGTAAAATATTTTATAATATTCATGCATAATAATTTACAGAAGACAGAGGTTAATACTCAAATGCTTATTAAATGGGAAGGATGCACAAATTAACATACTGTGATATTATTTAACAACATGTATGTAGACAATTCCAATGTACCTTGAACTTTGACAGAAAGATGGATGGATCATCACAAGATTCTTGGGCATATGTATTTTTTTTTCCATTATCATAACCTTGGTCACCTGCAGCTGTTCTTCTCCCACCATCTGTAATCATCTCCTTGGAATTCACTAAAGCAGAGCTCACTGGCAGCTGAAGAACTTTCTGCATAGTAAAAAGTATTCATATTACACTGAGCATTAATACCAACCACCTGTACCAGAAAGACTGAAAAACTGTTTCTGAAAGTATTTCTGAAAGCATAACGTAGTCTCTAAAAAGGCAACAAATTCATATACTAGTTAATAAATATTTCCAAGTTTGACCCATCTAATGGGTGATTATGTAAGCTGAAAGTCATTAATAGATTCCTTGAAAGACATGACATGAATAGCACATAATACATTTAATAAAATTAAATGCATTTCTTGTTTTCATACAATCCACCACAGTGTAAATCAAAATAGCTGGGACATGTAATACTAAAATTGAACCCTTTTGACTGAACTTAACACTACTGAAAAATATTACAGGGAAAGAGGAAGGGGACTTAGATAACTGGGAAATTAAATATTCCACCTTAATAATATTTTATGACCATGGAAGTTTTCACATACCAATTTGGAGTGTGGATTCCAGCAATATTGACAAATATGATGAAGGAATGGTCTTGCAAACCTACTCAGAATTCTCAGTTTTGAACCTAAGCTTTGGTTTGAGCCTTTTTCCTCTAGTTTCATTATAAAGTATAAACCAAAAAGGTTTAAAATAGTGGAATGCTTGTGCCATCAAAAATCCAATTCAGGTAAATGCATTATATTATGCATATTACTAAAATTGCTGCTATTGTTATTTTATGACTCAATTCACTATTGACGAGAGTAGAAATTTGAATATGGCAACATGAAATTCATTAAGAGGAATGACGATAATGAAATGGAAAATGAAATTCCCACATATTCCCTTCTTTTGACTACATTCAATCACTATTTCATTTGGTCATTACTGCAGAATTGTGTGATTGAGTGATAACATCATTTAATTGTAAGAATACAAAGATATTTTGAGTTTGAATTCAAGTTCTCAAATGGTCATGCAATGCATCTGCAATAAGGAATCCTCCTAAGAGTGTTTCCAGCTTTTATTACCAGTTACTTCATTTATATTTGCTCACCTAACAAATTTTTGGTTCCGCTATAATTTATTTTTTTTAATTTTGTAAATGTGTACTTTGCTCCATTTCTTTTACTGAAATCAAATTTGAACATGAATGTAAAATGAAAAACAAGTATTATGAATGACGGGTAAAGATAGGAAGTTGATGCATGAAACAGGAAAATATGTATGTATGTATGAAGTAATGGTATGAGAATGTAATGTTGAAGTCAGAGAAAGTATGAGGTAATGTAATGTTGAAGTCAGTAACAGAAGATATAATATCAAGGTTAGCATTTGTTGGGGCAGGAAGAGAATAGGTATTTTAAATGGAATAACAACAGGTAAACTATTACATGACCAAAGGACAATTAGTCACTAGGCAAAGTACAATAAATTTTATCATCAATCAAAAACCAAACTGCAGATGGTAGATTACTTTAAATTACACATAGTAAGAAATCAAGTAGATTGCTTGCTGTACACCAAATATAAAAAAGAACAATGCCAGAGAAAATGTATACAGATTTTAAAGGATCATTGAGAATTGTAAACGATAACAACTGTAGAATATTTTTTTCAAGCAACCAATTGACTTGCATTAAACTATACAGGACATTGATAAATATGATTTATCTACCCTTTCAATTATAAGTGAGCCATTTCATCAATTTTCACACACAAAAAACGAAAGAATTGTTTTTCTTACCTCAAATTCTCTCACATATTTATGAAGAATGCGATGTGTTTTAGAGATAGTTTCTTTCACCGACCAATAACTGATATCATTCCATCGTGCGATTTTGACATATTCTTTCAGCTTCTTTTCTATTGGATTCCTTAGTTTTTGCAAATAAGCTTCCACTTGCATGCAAAATTGTGAATAGAATTTATATACATTCCAAAGAATTTTCTGCAATTCACCTAATAAAAAGAAATAGTATGATACTTACTATTACTCATGTATAAACATTGTTACAAAGTATATGTTTAAAACATATACTCTACTAGGCGGCTATAAAATAAATTTCCTGGTAAAATAATATTTTTCATTATCATGCAATTAAGTTAATTAGGATGAGAGTTCAAATTGCCTGTTGCCTCCAAATCTCTTTGTTTGATTTCTGGCTTCAAAATTATCTTCACAGCATATCATGGGTAGTGTTTTATTGTTGTTTCGTAACAATTCAACCAGGCCCATAAATTTAGGCTACCATTTGATTAGGGATGAATTGTGATTCATAGGAACAAATTTAAAAAAAAACAAGTATCTATGTATTGTGCATAAAATTGTTACACTATATAAGACTCATAAAATTAAAGATAAGACTTCACTAACCCTGCCTTTCACTAGGCTCCATATAGACTGAGTGACAGTGAAAGACAAATAGGAGGTTCAGCCTCTCTTCAAACTCGCCAAGAGGAGAATCTTCAAGAAATTGTTTCAACAGCGAGAAGAGTTGTCTTGCTTCTGTAGCCTTGAAAATTTCTTCTGTATGTTCACTTGAATCATAGTCCTCTGGTTTTACATATGAATGTACCAGCCAGAACAGATGGAACCACCACTTGGAAGCCTCAGTCCTCACCCTATGGATTGTCACAAAAATTTAACATACACATTAATTATCGATAATGGCAAGGAACATGAATATGAAACTTTAACAGCTAATAATTAAAGCAGATTGAGATCTATTTAGTAACACTACAAGGAAATATTTAAGAGTTAATCACATCAGAGTAAAATAATACTCTATCATAATTAACCCCTTTAGTGCCGGCGGGTCAATATATTAGTCCCCCTCTGGTGGTGTAAAAACTGCCATGGTACATACTGACAAACTTTATTTTGAGATGTGCACTTCAATGAACAGCCACTGCATCAACTGCTGATGCCTACTTTATCTGTGATGCTCACTACACTGTTTCTTCTCTATCTGCAATGAGTACACTTTGTATGACTTTTGGTCACAATCAAATTTTTCATCTCCCTTGGGCAGGCTGAGTAGTATCTTTCTTGCTAGTCATAGCTCCTACTATTGTACTGCATGCCTGTTGTGTTATTTAGTACGAGGGCGGTCTGAAAAGTTTCTCACCCAACAAAGATACAAGACATTTTTTCTGAAATTTTTTTTTTAATTTTTCCACATACTCTCCTTGTAACTCTACACACTCCTTTTTGAAGATAATCGATTAAAATAACTCCATGACTGTCCCAAAAACAGTCGCCATCAATTTCCCAGCCGAAAAAACTTTTTGCTTTTTTTGGAGCCGGTTCCCCCTGTGCAGTCTACTGTTTGGACTGTATTTTTGTTTCGGGCATATAATGGTGTATCCAAGTTTCATCTACAGTAATTAATCAGTGCCAAAACTC
>WURS02276383.1:0-18924 GCA_011762765.2 Rhinocypha anisoptera
CGAACTCTGAATAAGAAGATAAAGGTTGATGCTTTTCCTACTCCATCAGTTGAACATGCTTTTCAATATCTCTCCAAAGCTAAATATTTTACAATCTTGGATTTAAATTCGGCTTTTCATCAAATCCCTCTTATCGAAGAATCTAAATAGTACACAGAATTTGTGACTCAAACTGGCCTATACCAGTTCACTCGATTACACTCTTAAGTTTTGTTAATTCTCCTCAAGTTTTCACCGGGTTAATGGACAAGGTTTTGGGAGACCTGAAGCTTTCATGCGTTTACCCGTACATTGATGACTTGTGTATTTATTCTGTCACATTTATGCAGCACTTGACTGATGTTGAAAGGGTCCTCCGGAAGCTTCGTGATGCCTGGCTCACAGTTCACCAAGACAAGATGGTTTTCGCCCAGGCTGCAATTACTTTCCTTGGTCACAAAATTCAGGATGGAAGATTTCAGGTCGATCCAGACAGGGTGGCATCTATATTAACATTTCCAGCTCCAAAGACAGTCAAGGAAGTTGGACGTTTTTTGGGCATGTGTGGTTTTTATGCAAAATTTATTCCAAGGTATGCTGAACTCTCTGCTCCTCTTAATATACTTAAGAAAAATAATGCCCCCTTTGAATGGTCTGATCCCCAGCAAGGGGCTTTTAATATGCTGAAGAAAGCACTTTCAAACCCTCCAGAATTGACTTTGCCAAATTTCGATGAGGAGTTCAATTTATTTGTTGATGCCAGTAATGTCGCTTTGGGGGCTGTTTTTTGTCACTGTCCCAATTTAAAATAGTTGCTTGTGCCAGCCGAACATTTAATTCTCATGTATCAAAGCTTCCATTATATGGGTTAGAGTGTTTGTCTTGTGCTTGGTCCGTTGAAAAATTTAGAGAGTATCTTGTTGTGAAACCTTTTCATTTTTACACTGAAAATGGTGCAATTACTTGGCTGTTTAAACACCCCAAGCAACTAGGAAAAATAGGTCGAATGGTTTTAAAATTCTTTTCGTATAATTTCACTATCCATCATGTCTCTGGAAAAAGAAATGGAGTAGCTGATTGCGTATCTCGTGCTAAGGGAGAAGAGGGGCAAAACCCCCCTGATATCTCAATGCTTTTACAGTGGTCTTCACTCGTGGAATTGGAAAGTAACTGCGTGTTTCGATCAGGCTATAAATATATATCAACCACGGGAAAACCGGCCTGAGTGAAATGAATATGAAAATTACAAATATTTTGGAGGTGATGTTCCCCTCTCATTTGTTAATATCAGGGAATAACATAGGAAGGATCCCCTCCTAGCACAACTAATGACGAAAATTGGACAGAATTCAGATTCTGAGCCGCTGTTTTGCATTGAGAATCAGCTGCTATATCGAGTCTCCAAATCTCATAGAAAACTCAGGGTTGTCGTCCCCACGGCCGTTCGACCCCTACTTTTCGAGAATTTCCATTTGTTGACCCCAGGAGGTCACATGGGGGTCCATTAGACAGTTGAAAGATTTGCACTGGATTATTGGTGAGAGAATTTGAGGAAAAAATGGGTGACATGGTCAAATGTTGCCATCACTGTCAAACTACCAAGCCATGCAATAAAAGACCTTGTGGAATGATGTCATCTGCTACGAGCCGATATCCATGGGAAAGAATTTTCATAGACTTTGTTGGCCCACTTCCCCTAACAAGAAACGGGAACCAGTACATTCTGACTGTTATAGATGGTTTCTCAAAGTTCACTGTTTTGGAAACTGTAAGGCCAGCCACGGTTCAAGCAGCCATTTCAGTCTTAAAAAGAAAATTATTTTCTGTGTTTTGTTTTTCAAAGTATTTAGTTTATGACAATGCTTCAAAATTCAGATCCCACATTTTCCATAATATGTGTTTTCAACTGGGAATAAAACACTCATTCACTGCCCCCTACTATCCAAAGCCGAATCAAGCAGAAAGGGTTCACAGAAATGTAAAATATGCGCTAACTATTTTTTGCGGAAAGGATCATTCTCGATGGGACGAGCATCTTTCTGAGCTGACCTTTGCTTGTAGCACCTCATTCCATGCTAGCATTTGATACACCCCTCCCAAGGTATTCTTGGGGAGAGAGCTTCCACATCCATTGAGTAATTTATGGGAAACCCCCCCTCAATTATCCATTGATATGCTGGAATTTACCCAAATGTCCCAGTTATGGGACCAGGTCTCCATTAATTTGAAAAAGGCTGAAAGGTTGTATGCCAATCAGCACGATAAACTTCATAGTAGCATAACCTTTAAGAACGGGAATATGGTTTTACAAAGAAACCATTCGGTCAGTTCTAAACTTAACCAACATGCTGCTAAATTAACCCCTATATGGCGCCGTCCGTTCCAGATTAAAAAAATTTATCTCCCCTGTAACGGTGGTACTGAAACTTGGCACTACAAAGGAAAGAATTTGTAATGTAATAATCTCTATTGAAGGAATATAATGAGCCGGTCGTGCATTCTCCAGTTGAATAAGTAAATTCCTTTCCAATTTTTCATAAAAAGGCTTCACATGAGAAAACGGTGATCGTGGCAAATATGTATTAAGAGGGTAGTGTAATGTCTTATAATGTGTTCATACTTTGTTTTGATTAGGCGTAGGGGTGGCGAACCCGTCGCCCGGCTAGGTTCCTAGTCGCAGTCAGCACCCAGCTCCGCCTGGAATTGGTATTACAAAGTGTAAAATCAAAAAACCAAAACAATTAAAAAATGGATTTTCCACATGTAAAACATGGGAAGGGAACGTGTTGTTTCTGTTACAAAAGACTGCCAAAATTGTTACTATCTTTTCGGTTGTTCTAACCTAGCAGTCATGGCCCAGTGTTTCTCAGATTATGAACTTGATTGGTTAACCTTAGATTTTTTTTGGAACCATTACAGTAGCAGTGGTCTAGTAATTTTTACTCAAGCTTCAGCTGAGAAATATCTAAAATCACTTGTGTTGTTAACGTCTTAATATAAATATATTTAATCCAATGCCACGTATCATCTGTTATTTGGGTTTCTTTTGAAAATATTTTTATCAATAATTCTTATGCAAATCTCTCACAACTTATGCTGTTTTAAAAACAAAAAAATAATTCAATTAGTATAACGATTCTCATAATAATAATAATAACAGTAATTTGACGGTATTTTCACACTCAAGATCACAAAATATGATGTAATCTTAGTATTACTGTTTTTAAAAAATGGCCATGCTTCTAGCACTCAGTTCTTCATTATTCATTGCTTGCTTTGTCTTTGAATTTGCTTTTCCAAGTGTATTTTATTTGGAGTCTTAGAGACTTGGTCTTGGCGTCAAGGTGGAGAGGGTTGTAGGTCACTCATCGACCGGCCAATTTATCTAGCTCCAAGTTTCCTATTTGTAAAAGAAAAAAGTGCAGTGCCCTACTGTTTTAAGACTATATTTGTTTAATCCTAGGATAAGACTTCTAACTTGTTTGTAAAATCTGAGTGCTAAGAAAAAAAATATCTTGTTCCAAAGAGATTTTGGTTCTCTGTCTGAAATTTATTCTCTCAGTGTTTAAAAAGGCCATTGTTTATTTTCCTGGCAAGAAGCTAAGTCAATTTAGTTTGTTATTAACACGTTATTTGTCATAAGTTTGCCTTAATTGGTTCAAGGGATAACTGAAATGTTTTTCCAAAAGAAAATGTTTCCAAAACCTTTCTCAGAAATAATAATTTGCTTGTTTCGTTTTAAAAGTGTCTCCCTCCTAGAAGGTGACTGAACATCAATTAGGCTCCCAATACCTTTGGTATATTTTCCAACGTATCAAACTCAAAGTTTCATTGAAGCTGTACAAAAATTCAATGAAAGAAGAAGCACAAGTGTTCTCCCGGTGATTTAGAATTAGTGAATCGAAAACAACCAGTCAGTAGGAAGAAACCATCGCCAATGCAAGGGTAACTTTTGAATGAGCAAGAGAATACTCTGTTGGTATTTATAGTTGGTTAGTAAAGTCACGCATTTCGAGGTGTGTCCGGGGAGCCAAACTCCGATCACCCGTGCCTTTGCCGGCTACTGGGTTCAAGTATGGTACGGCTCCTCATTTGTTCTCAAGGACTTATCCGACAGCGTATCAGCATCTCGATTCGTTGTACGCTAGATATGCAAATACATGCACGTCACGAAACGATGCGAGTAATTTTTTGCCTCAAAGGACGCCGGAGGAAGAAGTTAGGCCCGCACGGGCGGACATGTTGGAGTTTTTTCCCCACCACTCCATAGATGTTCATAGAAAGAGAGACATTTGGGCACCGGCGTTCTCAAATTGATCCGATCCCATTCAGCAGAAAAACCATATTTTTTTAGCCAATTTGGTAATATTTGATGAGTTCAATCCTAATTTTAAATTTGGATATTTATATCCGCCCTATATCGGGGAAAAAAACATCTTCAGTTTTTATTTCGAATCGACAGGATTCTGTTTGCCTCTGTTGATGCCAAATGGTTCCGTATTTTTGGTGACTTTAATGCTCTTTCTATTCTATCCTAGGATTTAAGTTTTCACCATTGAGAAAATTTCATTTTTTTGTGAGCTCCACGATGATTCTATGAATTCTTCTTGAATATATAATGAAAGGGATAAATTATCTTTGCATATTTGTAAATATATATATGGAATTGCAGAAAGTCTGGGTACTATCTGCATCACTTTATTCTCGGTATTCGATAGAGATGAAAATTATAACGTTAGCATACAATTACACTTTGCCCCGGCTGATGGGACTATGGAATAGGTTACTTTTGTAGTGGGCGCTAAATTATTATCGATTGATGATGACGAAGTTTATAAGACAATGATATGGGGAAATAGGGTTCCTTTCTTCATGCATGTAAATAAAGTTTTGGAGTTCCAAACCACTCCTCCAACTCCCCTCCTCTTGCCAAACTCACTCTCCCCCTCCAACCACAAACCCAAAAACTCTTCCTCAAGAAACCAAGTTGAAATTTACATTTGCCTTCTCCTCCAATAAGTATCCCGTCCCACTTTTATGAACTCCTTACATCCTGGTAAGAACCTTTCCTCGAGAGAATTCCAAGCCCTCAAAAACCTCCGTTGCAACCCCGATATTATAATTACCTCTGCCGATAAAGGTCCCACCTTTGTGATCCTTAACACGAAAGACTATATTTCTGAAGCCCTCCCTCATCTTAATAATAGTTCTACATACACTTTGCTGGACCATTACCCCACACCTGAAATTAAAATATCTCCTTCACTGCCTTCCTCCTTGAAAATTGTTCCTAAGGAAGGCCTCTCTCTCCCCCCCCCCTCCCCCCGCGACATTTCCACTCTTTTCCTTTAAAGTTGTAGCTGCATAGATCATTGAAGTAGACTATAAATACGGGCCCAATACATGGCCTTGGGGTACAGCAATACATTGAAATCACTTAAAATATTTCCTACTTTAACACACTGCACCGTTACATAAGTACCATAGGAACCAATCGAGAGTTATACCACGTACAACTACTTTTTCCATCTTCTCCAACAAAATGGTGTGATCGAACAAGAGAAACGAACGCTTTCTTAATACCTACGAAAAGTGTCGAGACACGTTTATTCATATTAATTCCAGAGTAGACCTCACCCATATAATTGATTAAAGCAATCGCAGTACCTTTTCCACATAGGATGCCGAATTGGTTACCAAAAAAATACTCTATTTTTTCCAGGAATTTTAAAAACCTTCCCATAACAAAATGTTTCCCTTTGAAAAATAGACAAAAGCGAAATGGGTTTATAATTTTTTATATTCAATCTACACCACTTTATACCAATATTTTTTCTACACTAATACCAATCTTTTTTCAATAATGGAATCACTACCGCATTTTTTAAGGGACAAGGAAATCATCCTCTCTCAAAACTTAAACAACTAAGTAATAAAAAAAACAACAATAATTAAAACAAAATTCTTACAGAGATATTTAATATGGGAGCTACATTCATAATAACTTTATTTAGTAACGTAATATCTTGTGCTTTCCGGGCGAATCAAATGAAGAAAATGTTCTTGGGATTCCTTCCCACCGGATCAATTGGTCCATACTGGCCGACGATTCGATTCTCGACATGAGAATCGTCCCCATCATCCCTGAGGGCGATTCTCATGTCTAGAGTCGAAAAGACGGCCAGTATGGACCAATCGATCCGGTGGGAATCCCAAGAACATTTTCTTCGCTTTATTTAGTAGTTAACTATTGATTCCATCCATTCCCTTGCGCTTTACGTGACTGGAAAAAATTAACTAAACTAATGATTTCATTAGGCGTAACAGGTTACATGTTGAAGGAATTTTGTGAGGTGCTGCTTGAGCAAGGATCTTTCACTTGCCTGTAATTGCGTGTCACATGATAGGCTTTAGCTGAAGGAAATACACTCGTTAGAGAAGGATCAATAATTAATTCAACAAGCCGACCGGGTTATAGCCTGGTGGGCGTGGAGTGCTCGCCGGCTAACCCAAAGGTCGCGGGTTCGAATCCCGCCCCAGGCCATGGATGTTGTGTTTGTGCAGATGGGTTTTTCTATGAATTGAAGAGGTGCGAAATGACCATAGCCGTCGAAGCGCCCTATAAATGTAAATAATACTCTCTCTCTCCAATTAATTCATCATTATCATGTAATGTTAGATCATACTCCCCGATCTTATTTTCTCAGGCTATTTCTCTTAATGCCTTCCATTGTTTTTTGGTGATAATTATAGTTTTACAAATTTATTATATAATAATTATTAGCTGCAATCCTGAATGGTTCTGCATTTTATTTCTGTAATTAAAAAAATGTTTTCTTCTTCTTAAAAAAAAAAAAAAGCCATCACTGGTTGGATAGGTTTTTGTCTTATGAAATAAATAATTTTTCCATTATGTTTTTTAAAAATAAATCTTCAGTAATCCTAGGCTTTAATTTTTTCGCAAAGTTATGGTTGTCATATCTCATTGGATGCTTTGATATTTCAATGCTATTCCGTATTAGAGCGATAAACTCCATGAAAAGGATTTTGGCGAATTTTGTTGAGCAGAAACAGGATTCCAAACAGTGTGGGCAACCAGATCATTAAAATTCCTAAATTTAACTTTTGACTTACTATGCCATTGGAGAGTATAAATATATATAATGTGTAATGTATATAACGTTTGTTCGCTATGTATATATACACACTCACACGCACACACACACACACACATATATATATACATATATATATATATACATACATATATATATATCAACTCAATATTTGCGTGGAAACATCAAACCCATTGAAAACGCATTAATATTGCTTGCAGGAGATTTCAAGCAATTATTACCTGTAATTTCTCGATCGACACCAGCGGATGAAATAAATGCTTTCCTGAAATACATTACTTTGTGGCGACACGTAAAGACGTTGAAATTAACTGAATATATATGCGCGCGTTCAGCTGGAAAACGATCGACCGGCTGAGATGTTCTTACATCAAATGCTGGAAATTGGGAAAGGAAAGGTGCCGGGTGACCTGACCTCAGGACGAATTTCATTGCCTCATAACTCCTGCAGCTTGGTGACGTCAAACGAAGAATTGGTTGAAAAAGTATTTCCCAATACTCAGACCTATTATCAGACTCGAGATTTGCTGAGTGAACGAGCTATTTTTGCTGCCAAGAACAAAGACGTCTAGGAACTCAACAGTATTATTCAGTCTATCATTGAAAGCGACGTAGTCCAATGCAAATCGTCGACACTCTTGTGGAAGCAGCTGAAACGGTCCAATAGAATTTTTGGATTCACTCCATCTTCCAGGAATGCCATCGCACGTACTGCAATTGAAAATCGGTCAATTGCCAATCAGCGTGCTGCAAAATATCAGCCAGCCTAAGCTTTGCAACGGCATGCGGCTTGCAATTAAAAATAAAGGTCACGTGTGAGGAGAGAGTTCTCGGTGGTGTAATTGGACTAAGCACAACCTGACCGGAGATTGGGGAAGTCCGGTGCTCGAGTCCCGACTGACGACAAAATTAATTTTCAATATGAATTTTTCAGTTCCCATCAAATATTTCTACCACACTTTGTGTTTGTCCTTTTATGTGTTTCCTTTCCTTATTTCCTATTATTTGAATATATATTTATATACATATATGCATATACATCAACTCATTTTCCCCTATAAACTTCATCCACTCCTTTTCCGAATCAGAAATAACTTAACTCAGCATTAATATCAAATTATAAATCATAAGTTTATTACATCAGTTCACACTATACCTTCCATCTCCATTATAGCAGCTGTCATCCCATCCATACAGAATGTTCAATCCCTTACTTCCTCTCTGTCCGTGGTCATCACACCGTGGTCACCACACATAATACACCTTCTCTCGAACGCTATCATTCTAACTTACACTCCTCTCTTCTTAATCGTGGTTATCCTGATAAGCTTCTCCGCAAAAAATACTACCTTCCTCCTCCACCCAGAAAACTAATAGTTAAATATTCCTCATCTCACTCGGCTCTCAACCTCCATACAACATATTTCCCTGGCTCCTACAAACTCAAGACCATATTGAAGGACCTTTTTCCTATTCTATCGTAGAACAATCTTTCCTCTTCTCTTTTACCTTGATCCTCGTCAGTAACATACAAACGTCCTTCCAACTTAAAAGATTTTCTTAAATCCACCAACTCTCTTCCACGCCCATCCAACAACTCTCCTCTCCCTCATACTTCCCCGTGTAACCGTCCCCGATGTAAAACTTCTCCCCTGATTCTTTCAGCTCCTTTTCTTCCTCACCCAGTGTCGGCTCTACCTTCTTACGGTGCCAACTGTCTTAGCAAAAATCTGATCTACCTCCATTCCTGCAATCTAAACCCTTCTTTTTACATAGGCGAATGTACCACCCCTATTTCAATCCTCATTAAAAACCACAGATTCTCTACCAAATTTTCCTCCTTTTCATCCCTTCCAATCCCCACCTACTGCTTATCTCATGACTTCCCATTTGATAATTTTTTTCCCTTTCTGTCCTTTAAATCCTTCCGGCATCCTCCAATGTTCAACTCAGGACCCAAAAAGAAATACTTAAAATACACATTGGGAAGAAATATTTCGGAGCTTGCTTTCCCCTTCGTCGGTCAGGGAGTTCTCTGTGTATTCGTTCTTTTATGTGTTTCCTTTCCCTATTTTCTATTATTTTAATGTATATACACATATATATTAATAATACAGTTGATTAGATTACAATTGTCTTATTTACTTTCCAATGAAATACATGATCCTAACATGAATGAAGTGTTTTAAGAATATCTATACATAATTATATAAATTGATGTAACCAGGAATAATTCTATTATAACGTAAACTTATTTCATTTTTATAGTTTCTTGTTCAAAGAGCAGGAAGAGGTTCGAGAGACAACTATTCGCACGTACTACGCGATGAGACCTAGTGCGCAATGTTATTATTACTAGGCAATGAGCCAGGCGGTCAGAATATTAAACGGACTTTAATAATATTCGTAGTTGATGAGTTAACAATGAGCTTTCTCACAGGGATATTGAATATTACTATAGGAAATAATTGAACATGTTAATATTATTGCATAAATTGAAACGTTTTCAGGGCACACATTCAAACGTTTTCTGTTTGAATTTTGTCTTAAGACAATTTTAAAAACTCCTCAGTATTTCTGTACTCATTTTTCTTAATTTCGTATCACAGGGTGTTCTTCTTCAATGTTATCTTCCAGAATGTTTTATTCGTTCGGTTTCCAAATCTGATTAAAGCAAACTGCATGGATCTACCCCCGATTTGTCCTTGTACAACCCTTCAGCGGTTCAGACAGTCGGTATCCTACGGCAACGTGAAGAAAGACCATTATGAAGATAGGCATTTATGCACGCTCCTGCTGAGAATTTCAAAATAAAGGAAACCACTTTGACTTGAGTGCAGCTGCTCGTGGATCGGGAAATCAAAACGTGCCTGATTTGAGAGTTAAGAGAAGTGTACCCGACATTTGAAGTGGGGGGGGATGTGGAATATTTGAATTAGCCAAGGACATAAGGCTGTACGTTCCCACCTTGTTTTTCAATCACCTCGGAAAGTTCTCTCCACTGGAGCGAGTCGACCAGGAATTCTTCGTAGCCCTCGTTACTGGCATGTGGGCACTCTTTCAGCTTTCTTTCAGTATTCCGGAATGATGGAAATGGTATCCCTCTTTCTCGACTTTCACTCGAAAGTAATCCTCATTGCGATCTATGGACATTCCAAGATTTCCGTTTCATTCGAATTTTTCAATGGCCCTGACGAATATTATCACGAGGCAAAAAATACTTCATAGTGTGACGTCTCAGAGAGTGATGCTCGTTTATTTTCTTCCTGTCGCAACGCGCGTTGGCGTGGAATTGCACGTACGCACCGTCGGGAGAGATGAAACGGGGAACCTTTACAGGTTATCGTTCCGCCGAGTTTCTTCTGGAACAGAAAATTTTGGAAGTGTTCTTTTTCAAGAAAGTTGCTCCGCTGGACTATTTTTTTTAACCGTCACGGTTCGAACTGGCATTCGGAACATCACTTGCAACCAATCCGGCCAGTTGCACGCAGAGTTTGAACCGATCAAATAAAAGCGGCTTCACATCATCGACCGACGTCGTTAAAGCTTATAAGAATTTTTCGTCGAAAAAATAGCGAGTAGCAGTAGAGCCGTGATTCTATCGCGGAATACCCAGATAAACGTGTGTTCTGCATTAATTATGAGAAAAATGTTTTTAATACGGTAGAAAAAATGTTTACCTTCGTACAAACAGCAAGATAATATACTCACCAGTACTACACAAGAAATTGATTGCTTGCAACTTGCTTAGGCAAAACAGTCTCATTTGAAGGATATGTATCTATCACTCTTGTTTTCATTTCCGGTGTCGATAAAAGTATTGTCATCCAAAGTCATTGATTCCAATTCTCTAACGATCTTCTCTCCGCCTTTGTTTAAAGTTTATTCTTATCCGTCCTCCTATAAGAAGTGAGGAAACTGACTACAATTTGATAAAGCTTTCAGAGAAGCAGTTGCGACAATCAATTTTTGCTCCAGTTAAAGGAATAGTGAATAAAAATTATTAGAATTTGAATTCCAATATTGCTTTTATCGAGGCATTAGATCCGCTGTTCACCTTTTCACCTGCCACTGGAGCGAATAAAAAAGATATATAATTCTTAACAGAAGAAAAAAGCTTCAGACCTTTTTCTACAAACATTATGATAGTCATTTAATAGAATCGGATCCTGGAAATGTTACTCTCGGAAAGTATCAAGCGTGACTGGCACTTTAACAATGGTACAGAATACACTAGATGGCTTTAAATAGACTATACATACGATCCCACAATGTAGAAGTAATGGTAGTAATATTATTGTCTAGAACGTACGTCAACGGCTATGGTATTTTAGTACCTCCTCACATCGAAGAAGAAATTCAATTGGATGAATGCAACTCCAATAACCTAGGCTGGGTTCGTACCCGCAACCATTGGATTAGAAGGCCAGCAACCCACCAGGCCACAACCCAGCCGACTAGCCGGTGTGCCTAGTGTTTAAAATATATATTCTCGTGAGCAGACATTAACAATAAAAGATCAGATTGCTTTTACTCTACGACGAAATCCAAATGAATACTAGAAAACTTACGAGTCCAATGCCAAACAAGTAAAATTAACAGAATTAAGAAATTCAAAGCGTGAGGAACACACTTAAACGTCAAAATAAACAGTTATGTAGTTTTTTAATAAAATTAGCTACAGCATAGATAACATAGAATAGATTGGGTATTAGTAATTAAGAAATATGTGCAGTTTTGAATTCAATGATTTCAGGCTTCATTTCGTAGAAAAATAATAATAAAAACTTGTATGTGGACAACAAAATTTGTATAATAAAAAGGCTATATTGTGGCACTCAATAATAGATCAATTGCAACAGTCGGAGAAAAAAAAGAACGTCTTTTTGGAATCTGTGGAGAAGTATGTTGTTCTTTGTCTTTTCCGGATATGTAAGCCTGCCGCATGGAAGTTAAGCTTTGTAAGTCACAAGTTACGTGAGTCAATAAATACAAAAAGGTGATGGTTTAAAAAAGAAAGTGATTTCACTCCACCACGGTTCAAAACATTTTCACGACGACCATTTTTACGATTTTGTCATTGTGATCAATATTATTCAACTGGAAAGGGGCAATTTATTTTATTCACACTGATAGTCATAGATAACATTCTTGTCATTACTCGGTCTTTCACAACGCTTTAATACCTCAAGTAAGTACATCAGTACAGCGACAACTTGTAACATAAAAAACTACCACTGAAAGTGGAACTCCTTATTTTCATTGCTGGCATTAAGGAGCTAAACTTCATGGCTTCTCGCAGCGGTGCAAGGACTTCTACTCTTCACCTATGTCTGAAACTGAAAATGTCAATTGCCTCCTTTGAGTAGCGCTGCTGATGCGTTATAAATAATGACCAAGCGTTCGGAAAAATGGCATTATTCTGAGAAAATTGTGCAACAGGGGCCCACCTACCCCATCCTGCTCATTTTTTCGACTCGCCTTCCCAGTGTCCACGCCAAAAAAAGCCTCAGTGCGATAATGGGGTTCACAGGAAAGGAATTACGTGTTTTCATCTGGATTACCTTTCACCTGAAGAATTATCGGCACTCGAGGCAACCTAGGAGAGCCATAATTCCCGTGACAGTTACTGACTCGTCCTCCGAGCATTCATTCGCGAGAGGCGCTCGCGCTTCGAGAGGAAAGTGTTGGTTGGTCATCCCGCGGTGTTTGAAGGCGAGTAACATAATTGCTTTCCCCGCTGGACGGAGAACTTAAAGGGGGTTGATTTACTTTTTATTCCACTTTTCCAGCCACTTGGACGGGTTCACAAACCGGATAGAAAAAGTTCCGCTGTCACGAGATATGGGGGTTAATAAGTCCCCCGGAGATTGGATGGCAAAATTGACAGAAATGTTTCTACCTCTCGGGGAAAGTTGTCATTTGCTCAATTCTCCACAATCAGTGTTAAACTTCCGCAGAAGTATACGTATAATCTCGGGACGTCTAGGTGTCGAAATATTATTAGAAGATAAATATCTGAAGATTTTACTGAAATTCATAATAGCGCGCTTGGGAGAAGCAAACCCAGGTTTTTTTTACGTCGTGGTATACTTCCATAATTTCATACATACAAAAACTTTAACAGACCACATTAAATAAATTCATCGTGGTTTTTGGCAGGTCTCTTCGGGATTGCATTGTGGTTTTTGACATGATGAAATTACACATTACGTTATTCGACAAATTCTGCGAAAAATAAAATATTACTCGGAAAAATCAAATTATTACTCGAGATGACGCTTAGTACACTTTAAAATAAAAACACAAAATCTTTAAAATTACATCGCAACTCCAAGAATGTTGCTTTACAACAACAGATTTCGGAAAATTACAAAGAAAATTACAACAAATATTCGTCAATTACCATCCGAAATATTCTTCATTAAAAAGAGCAAGAATGTTGTAACGAGTTGAAGATATTTTTCCCTTATGAATGAAGATTCGTTTGTTTACCCTTCTATTCTTTACGTCTAAGAAAATCACATTGTTCTCCGAACGCGAGAATACTGATATGGGAAAGGCAGTTTCAAAATTATACATTTATATGTCATATTTCTTGCATTCTATTTTACTTCAACTTTAATGATGAAAAAGAAAACCCATCATCCTTTTCCAGTATTACTTCCCAATCAGAGGGTGATTTTCTTAGTTTCTTTTTTCACGGATGGTGTAATGAGTGATATCACTGGATCTTCTTATTTTCACTAAGCTCCACGGCGTCGGACTGTAAAATTAACATATCAGAGTAATAGGTTCCTTCACCTTCAGTTTGACAGAATGACTCTTTATCCTGAAAATTATTATCCCTTGAATGATACGAGTAATGGAATATATAAAAAGAAATGACGGAAGAGAACATTGAAATATTGCGCTACTGAAGAGTATTGCAAAGTATATCTAGAGACCGAATACCGAAGATAAAGAAAGAGCAAAAAGAGATACTTATGGACCTCATTGACAACATGAAGAGAGACAATAAAGGGGTGTATCCTCACCTACGAATCCGGAGATCGTGGGTTTGAATCCCGGCTAGGTGAATATTTCCTTCTCCACCTGGGGCATGGATGGTTTCGCGTTTCGTCCTCGTTGTTGTATTATGCCACCGTAATTGGCTTAGTGTGGTGTGTGGGAAATTGGATTTTAAAAAGTTGAATAATTATCTCTTTTTATTCAATGGCATATTTTCTTTAGAAACTCCTACCACCAAAGTTTATCCTACTGAAGTGAGGTTGTTGGATATTGTCTCTCGTCTTGATATTACACATCTGTAGCGCACGTGAGCAGATGATGGGTATAGAACGAAGAATGGAGATTGTAAATTAGGATAATGGTTATAATCTGACAACTCGTTGAGTTAGTTTGAGATGTTTGGCGCTGACGACAGGACTAAAAATATTAGCCATATAAGGAATCCCCCCGTTTCAATTATAATACGGTCATTGGATGGAAAGATTTTACAAAAATGACCATCAGAGAAAAATGATTGTTATTCTTCTTTTTGGCGTCCAATGTAGGACAGCACTTGCCTCTTATTGGGTACTGTCCTAACGAGAAATTTTTAATAATTGGAAAAACAAAGAACACTCGTATTGGATGACGCAAGGAAGAATGTCATGCCTACCCATAAAAAAATCATTATTTCCCTTACGCTACTAAGGATAACATTTCAGTCAGGGAGAAAACAGGAAGTCACAACGGTAAATAGCCCAAGGCAGTAAAAAGCACTTGCAAAGTGCAAAGGAATACAGACCAATGATAGTGTCATTATAATATATTATAGAAGTCAAAAACAATTATATTGTCACATTCTAACTATCAACAGGCACGTGGAATTATTTAGACAAGGTATTTCACCAAATCACATCTCACATCTCTAGAAATAACTCCTTCTATTCCGAATAATGGAAGATTGAAAACTTAAACTCCTCTCTAACTTAAACTCCTCTCCCAAGGGGTTTTGAAAGGGTTACGCATCTTCAGGTTCACTTCGGTTCTGAAGATGCCGCTGATGGAATGCCTTCCAGCAAGATGAACCATTGCAAAATAAACCCGAAAACCCTCTAGTAATCTTCTAATCACCCGGAAGCCTTCACAGCGAAAGAACTTCTACATTCAAAAGCTATAAAATCAACCACCGGATAGCGCTCCTACATACATTTATGGTTTCATGGTCAATTAAGACATGCATAGAAAATCATTCACTTCTTTACTTTTAAAAGTGACAGAACACCTTTTTTAGACTTCACTTCACTCTAGACTTGTCCCAATTTGCATACGAGAGGTCAATTGATTGAACACCTCCCTTAACAGACGGTGGGCGTGGCCCTGAAACACCTGCCTGTCTCTTGGCCTGGCTAACCTTGTGTCAATGCAATTCCGTCTCCCCACTCTAAAACACTTGGCAGGTGGCAACCCTCGATCTCCCTTCTTATTTAGATATCAACCATTCCCCTTCTTGGTTCGCTAGTTATTTGATTTTCCTCGCTGTCCTTTGCTTAAGTTTTCCTTACTTGAGAATCCCACGCCAGTGAGAAACAAATGCCATACAACGCCCGCGTTATTTCCGGCATGAATTTTTCAGGTCATCGTTTTTTGATATTTTCTTTGATGATGGATCAATACCATTGTTTTGGTATATAAATCTGCAACATCTCGAGTATTCTCCTTCTGTTATAGCGTGCAATAAGCACAAGTGTGGCTTATTACTCACTATTATGTGTGTTCAGGTCATTTTTAAAATATGGTACTTCTACGAAAACATTTTTTTTTATGAATTCCATGAGTAGTGAAATGCGAATGTCAAGCCTGGAAATTAGAATATTTTTAGTAATGCATGTAGTTACATTATGGATAATAAACGTATTACAGGTAACAATATTTCATAAAAATACTCCTTCAATGAAACAGGAAAAAAATGAAGCGTTTAACATTCATTGTAATAATATAAAACTCTCTGCAATCATGTTTTTATTAGGTGTGGCATTAGGTTAGAATGGGTTCCATATTAGTTAAAGTATGACTCTTGAAGGTTTTATATAATAAACATCCTTATCTATTTTAATGCATATATGGTAACTAATTTACTAGAACGCTCACCTGTGCTAAGAAATGTAACCCAAAGGGAAAGAAAAGTATTCAAAAGGGATTAAACATTCTATAAAAGTTTTCTTTAATCCTTTTAGTATCACAAAAACGATATATTTCAGGAAATTGTAGTTGCGCAAAAACTAGTCGTATCTAGTAATGAAATACCTTTCAAAAATACAGTGTTCATCAAGTATTCATTTTCTTATAAATCAAAGAAAAATTTCACTCTCGGGTGGGGATTAGACGATCTGGAACAACAGATACAAGAAATTAAAGTGCGTTTTTTGGAAATGGAAACATAAAGAGCCTCTAAATCATGAAAGTGATCCTTAGAAAGTTTATGGATAACCAGAACAGTTTGGCTTTTCACAATGTATTATAACAGAGGAATTACAGTAGATAGGGAGAATATTTTGTCGCAAAGAATAGCTGCGTGATCCAATGTGAGCTGGTGTATTATGAGGATGTCAGAGAGACAAAATTGCACGGCAGCTGTAGTTTTCAAACAACCATCTTAATATTCAATCAATTTCCGTTTACATGTCAGCGAAATAGAGAATCATACTTTGCAATCAATTATCTTGAACAATTATTTTTACCCCTAGTCTTACCAAGGAAAAAGCTTTAGTCATATTAGTGGAACATAAAAATCGCACGATCATTAATTCATTCAGGTGGATATTGAAATAATATCTACTCCCACGTATATTCTGCAAGTCACGTGATCGTCTGTGGCGGAAGTTGTGCAAGTGAATCATCATTTGGGCGGGCGCTTAGGCTATAAAAATAGTTTAATCTATTTTAGAGAAATTAATTTCGCGAACTGTCCTAACAAAGAAAGAATCACTGAATTTGTTAATTTGGGAATTTTAATAATTGAGGTCAGACCGCACGGTCGCTGAGTGGTCCTGTCCCACGAATACTACTTTCTGATTTCGCCTTCGATTTCAGTGGTTCTGAGTAAAAAAAAAATGAATGGAGCGTCTAAGACTTTGCTCCCCCGTCAGCAGCCAGGCGCCCTACCCACTGCTCTACCACGACCTCATGGAACCCATAACACTGCATGAATAGTCCAATTACTTTCATGATATATTTTCTAACTCTTCTTTGCATAGAATTTTAACCAATGTAAGATGGTGGCGCCGTTTACTTCCTCCATCATCATCTCTGTCTTGGGATTCCTCTCCTTCGCCCTCGATCCTCGGCAACCACGCATTTCTACCTTCTTGGTCTTCCTCTCCTTCTCCTATTACTCGCACATATCATTCGCTCTCCTTCCCGCATACTCCTTTTTCCTTTTCAGTCACCTCAGTCTACTTTCCTGCACCTTTCTGTTTATAAGTCGCACCATAATCTCACACACTCGTTCGTAACTCTCTCCATTCACGTAACTTTATTATCACGAAGCATAACTTGTTCAAAAAAAAAAGAAAAAGGCACTTTATAATGTAAGAATTAACGAAGGGAACATCTTCGTGTCAATAGGAGACAAACCTCAGTTTTCGAAAAATGCGAAGTTGGCAGCTGCTAGGACATAAAAAAACAACCCGAAAGGCCAAGAGGGAGGGGGAGAGTCGCCCGGGAGCTTTGGGGAGCGGTGGTGGTGAATCTGTCAGAAAAATAAAATTCCGTCCGAGTCCGTGGCGTGGTCAAGGCCACCCTCGACGAGATGACCTCCGCACAAAAAAGCGAAAGGCCTGGACATCCGATGTGCAGAACGTCTGTCGCCTCGCGCGCCACCTTCCCCATCTCCCCTCTCATTGGCAGACCTCCTCCACTTCCCCCGACTCCTCCTCCTTCGAATCGAACACCCTCTGAATACGTGTATGCACGCACGAGTATTCCTCCACCCTCCAAGGCGAAAAAACCGCCTTGTTTCGCTGCCGCCATGATGCCCGGCAGCGACACAGGTGGCGGCGAAAGAGAATCGCTCTACTCTGTCGGGCGTCACGGAACTGTTCAATCTGTCGATTGCATCGGACATTGATTGCCGCGACTCGCGCGCGGGTCCATTGCAGTAACTCGTCTTTCAAACATGGAAGCGTCGGAATTAATTGTGAAGTCCGTCAGAGCGCGGCAACTACGGGAGAATTCCAATTCGAAACAAAACAAACGTCACCTCAAAATGGTGAAACATTTGATTTGGCCGAACGACACGAACACAGCACACTACTTCTCTGCCACGTTTGAAACTGAAACGAGCGAAGCAGTGTGTGTCCTTTAAAAGATGATTCTAAAGTTTTTTTCCTCGTATCCGCCACTGTGCAACTCACTGCTAATTCCATTGCTGAGTTACTCCCGATAGACGCTTTCCAATTTTGAATTGTTTTGTTCTTAGTGGAAAAACTCCACTACCGAATACAAATAAAGCAATTAAGTGCGTCATTTTGCTAATACCATATCATATAGATTTAAGTGTAATTTAAAAATGTAGAATAATCGTTGAAATGGACAGATATACATATATATATATATATATAAGTATCTAAGATGGCACAAAAAGTACATAAAAAACACAGAAAAAGAGACACATTTTCTTCTTGTTCGGAAGCTTTCCGGCCGTATGGGCCCTTCCTCAACCGCCTGAGAAAATCTTCTGTCATCTTTTTGTGCCGTCTTAGATACTTATACATTGCTCCACTGAGCTTTTCTTCATGTGTATATATATATATATATATAT
>WURS02276493.1:0-18923 GCA_011762765.2 Rhinocypha anisoptera
GGAAGTTACACCCCACTTTCACTGTACATTGACCAATGCAATTATGTGATTTGAATTAGTTACTGATTCGAATATAATTTTCACTATTGTGATTCGAATTCTTAACCAATTCGAATCTAACTTTCTGTGTTATGATTTGAATTTTGTAGATAAATCTTCGAATTCTTTGTCAATTTGGTTCGGAATTCGAACTTTTCCAATTCTTGCTCGATTTTATTCAAAATTTTTGAATTTAACCTACGAATTAACTTGAGTTTGAACTCGGCGGCTTTGCCGCTGTTTTTTACAAGAGGCAGACGGCGCTTTAGCGCCGGCCCTCTTGCAAAAATTTGAGAATTAAACGTTCAAAATTTGACCAAATATGAACAAACATGTTTTTAGTTTTTTATCTTAAAACACGCAATTTTTGACTAATTAATTTAAATTTGTGGGCATTTGCAAATTAATTTAGATAATAAAATGTATTGGTGTAATAAATTCCATAAAATAGTACTGAAGCATTTGGGATTTTTTAAAAATGGCATTTAGAGAATACATTGGAGTCAATTTTTAAATGATCTTTATTTCGCAAACCATGCAATCTCACAGGTCTTAGTATTTTTGGAAAACAAGAAACAAGAATACATTATTTTGAAAATTGTGAGCTTTTCATTGAATTAGATTAGAAGTTTCTGATATCTGAGCAAGCCAAACTGATTGAAATTATTAGAGAGACAAGTTTCTTCAGGGACGAGTTTCTCTAAAATGTGCGCTTTCCTGCAAACGTTGACAATGTTGACACGTTGGGTTTTATTTTTAGAGAGCCTCGGTCAATAGGATCAGGCTCCCTATGGGAAATTGGTTAGTTTGGATTTTTTTAGCTCTTGAAAACTGTAGCTATCTAAATTTTAATAAACATTTCCACACATGTTCAAATTTTCACTGAATTTGACAAAAAATTATCAATATGTTAGAAATAATTTTGGTTTAGGTACAAGATTTTTTTAAAAATTAGCTTTAGTGTAATTTTAAATGAAACTTTCCATAAAAATATACCCACTATTAATATAAAACTTTCAAAATATTTGGAAAAATTTTGAGACCATTGCCACATTTATTTTAAACTTTTCCATGTTAACTTAATTTTAGTTTTACAAGTTTTACGGAAGTTTTACAAAAAAAATCATTTTATCAAAAATGTTAGACTTAATTTTAATTAACCCTTTCGTTCCCGAAGGCGCTATCGGGACGTATGTGTCCCGCTCATTCAATTAGCGATATAAAGCTTATCTTTTACTGATAATCTTTGGGATCGAAAGGGTTAAACTTTTTACAAAATTTTAATTTATAGATTAGATTAATATATAGCTGTCAGAATATTTAGAATAATTCTGGTACAAATGCTACATTTTTTTATAAATTCCCCCATGTTTCTCTATAGGCACAAACGATTCCAAAATAATTGTATATTTCATATTATAATAATTGTAAAATAATTGTATAAATGTGTAAATGTGTGTGTAAGTGTAAATATTAAAATAATTGTATAATTTGAGATAGTTTGATCAAATAACTTGAAACGGCTTTTAATCTGCCCGTTTACAAATTCAATTAAGTGTTGTAGTTTGGTAATCTCATGCAAATCTTTTGCTACGGATGTGGTGAGTTTATTTGATTCTCCTTGTCATGCAAGAAGTTTTACAATGTATCTGTCTTTGACTAGTTCCTTAACTAAATTTCAGAAACTGTAATTGTAAATCAGTATATCTTAAAGCTTCAGTGCAGATTCGATAGCATCTTTGAAAGAGTGATGAAATGGTGATAAAATTTTGGTAGAAAGAATTCACTAATATTCTTTCTGTCATTCGAAAGTTTAGAATATGTAGAATCAAATATGAAAATTTGAAAGTTGCCAAATATATCTAACTGTTCCAAATTTCATTCCAAAGTTTTGATTTTTACCGTAACAATAATGTAGAAAACATTCAAAACAATGGAAATTTGTCAAAAAACAAATTAGTTGTAAAATAATTGAATTAGAATTAGTTTTTACACTATTGTTTCGGTAAAAACTCATACTTTAGAATCAAATTTGGGACAGTTAAGATTATATTTGTCAGTTTCCAAATTTGAATATTAGATTCTACATATTCTGAACTTTCGAATGGCATAAGAAATATTAAAGAATTTTTCCTACCAAAATTTAGGCTAAAAACGAAGTTTTTGATCTTCAAAAAAATTATTAAATCCCTCATCCCCGCTTCAATTATTTAGCTTTATGTCATGCATTAATTTAGTTTTTAATTAGTTCGTTTTTTGTAGTTACAGTACGATTTTCTTTGTTCCACAAAATTACCGGGTTTTTTTAGCAGAGCGAGAGACAGCTTTGCTGTAAAAGCCCTGTTATTAATTTCATGTTTCTGTCCGTCCGTCCGTCCTCACAAAAATTCTAGTATACTGACCAGGCACCAAAAAAACTGAAACTTTACAAAAAGGATCCCTTTGATAAAAAAATAATTGGATGAGATTTTGGTGTCCCAAACTCCAAAGGGGCCTAAGATTCGGGCCATTGAAACTCGAGCAAGTCTGACAACCTACGCCGCACTTCTCTCGCCCTGCTCATAGGCGAGAGCTCAGCTCTCCCTTCTTATTATTTCTACCAGGGAAAAAAGGAGACTTGGAGTGAGTTTTTTAGGGAAACTTTGGTTGGAAATTGATTGAGAATCAAGTGAGAAAGTGATGTCGCTGGTCTTTTGCCAATATGTTGTCATTATTATCAGTGTCATTATGTCCGGAAGCGCTCCTGGGAGCTATACGGCTCTTCGCCGGTCCCTGAAATTGATATAATAATGAGAATTATTAACAAAAATTGCGGTGAGACAACTAATTAACAGTTAAAGTAATGTTTGGAGAAAAGGAAAACATATTTATGAATAGGATAAGAATCGGTGTAAGTGTTGGAAAATTTTGATGGAGTTTTTGGCTATTGATTCAAAAATAGATTCAAAAAAGCTTAGCATCTTAAGATGTGTCTAATATATGAATCTATTCTGTAGATTCTATACACGAACACCATAAGCTTAATTGATTAATATGATTAAAAAGATTAGAAAGAATTTCACTGTTTGATATTGTACTTCTTTAATTCGTCTTTGTGATATTGCATAAAACGTGAAAAGATGATAATTTGTGATGAATTCGAGAGAATTGGCCAATATCTCTGGCTAGTAAACACATTTCAAGGTCACTTTGTACTGTCAAAGTTAGCTTTTGGTCGTTTCTTGAGTGTTGTTTGTGTACAGTGTCTCTTTTACTTTTCGAAAAACTCTATATTGTAAACTCTACATTTCTTACATGATAGTGATAGTGAGTAAAACTTGAAGCACCCTTATAAGTTTATATTAATATTTTCCATTTTGTATGTCCCCATATACAGTGGTGCTTCAAGTTTTGATCGCTTCACTTTTCATCATGCATAAACTGTGTAGCTTTCACAATGGAACAATTATTTATAATGTAAATTCGAAGCAACAGTGCGTACATTCACATAGCTTGTGATGATTGTTTTCTATTGTATACTATCGATGCTCTCGTGCCTCACTTGTTTTGGTTACACTCGGTGCGATTCACATGCGTCTTCTGTTATTTTTTTTGGCATCTTGGTGATGGGTGCACGCAACCAGACGATATCCCCCAGTTTGGGTGCTTCTCCTATCACCCCATCAGCATCTCTTGCGCTCACTTTTGATAACTCGTATTTTGGTTCACTTTTTTTCTGTGATAATGCTTAGGCCACTTTTTTTAAATGTTGAAACATATCCTAATATTACGTTTTGTGATTTGTTGAGTTTTTAATAATTTTATTATTTAATATTTTAAAAGTTTGTGTTATAAACATAGATATATTAATATAAACAAAATGTTCCAATTTGTTATCGACATGATTTACTCGTTTGGTAATATTAACTTTTTTAAATTTTCGTATTTGAAAATTTTACATTAACTTTTATTATTAAAAACTTTTGCAGGTAGTCTTTTGGCTATCACTTTAACACCGTGGATTGTTCTTGAGCTGTTTACAATGATATCCAACTTTCATCTTGCTTACAAGGAAGGAAAATGCGGCTTTCTCACTTTCATCACTGGAAGCTATTTAGCTCCACAGAATTGCAAAGTGATATTTGACTGGGAATCACCTACCACGGTTTCCAATTTGGTAACTTTTTCAATTAAGGTATGTTCTTGATTGTTGGAATATTTTTTAAAATAATATATTGTAAAAATTGCTGTTTGATTTTTTAAAAATAGTTTTACCAACGAAACTTTAAGCCTTATCCAATTTCCCCCGAAGATCAGTTGTCAGTGCACATTACCAATGGATCCCAAGTGGTTCCTTGCTCGATCGAGTTTGGTGATCTAAACCCTAATCTGGCCAACGTAGCACGTGTTTCTTTCTCGCCAAAAAAGTCTGGAAACTATGCAATCAATATATTGGTTGGCAGTACCTTCGCACACATTCGAGGCTCTCCTTTTAAAGATATCTTTTTCAAGCCGTTGGCACCATCGCCGTTTGTATGTTGCTTTATATTTACACGATTTACATATTTTTTTGCTAATTACGTTCTTTTAATTATATACAGGAAACCTTATTTGTTAATCACTGTTCAACTGTTGTTTGCACCGCACAGAATTTGCATGCGTTGATAGTTGAGACCCGAGATCGCTTTGGCAACCTTTGTTTGCTCGACGACGAGATCAATGCAGAATTTGATGCAAGCACCGATTTTAGTGTTACTATTACGGAACTAGTCTCCGAGAAGAAAATCGATGTTTGCTACTACTGGCAGAAACAACATGGCGACAATTCCAGGATGGCTCTTATTCTTGTGCTCGAGTCGTCAGGAGTATACCACGCAGTGATTTCATACAAAGGATCTCTGTTGAAAAATGGTGACTTTACCATAGTTTGTTTAACGGAAGCCGAAGCTGAGATTGTTAAAAAGTCGACTTCTCTGTCCTCTTACTCCAAAAGCTGTTATTTTAATGCTCGACTATTGCCAAGTACAAGCTATAACAATAGCAATGAGAATAAGATTATGAAGCCGAAGAATGTGGTTTGTTTCATCTCTCCTAAGCAGTTGACAATCAAAGAATACTTTTTGAAATTTATTCCTCGGCGAATTACCACCTTTCGTTTGCTGCCATCAACCAAGTTTTACTTTACCCGCAATTATAATACGTCGACATCGAAGAGTAGTGGGGATGTCCAGGGGAGTTTGCATGAAGGTGATGCTTTGAGCAGCGAAGCGAGTGCACACGAGTTCATCATCATTGACGACGGGTCACAGGCACCAATCGAGCTAGCCAGTCCACAGCGCAACATCATTGTGGCTGTCTTCACTCATTTTCTTCTCAACCGAATCGGTGGCAGTGAGACATTCCGCGACAAGCAAGACTTTTTCTACGCAGAAGTGAGACGATATCACCAAAAGAACAACTTTATTCCGGGCAAAATTCACCTGAAAATCTATCGAGACCATTTGTTGGAGTCTTCAATTAAGACCACCAAGTCATTGAATACCAATGATTGGTGCAAGAAGTTTGAGATTGAGTTTGTCGGTGAGAATGGTATTGACTGGGGTGGACTGAGGCGCGAGTGGTACGAGTTGCTATGCAAAACACTGTTCGAGCCACCAACTGATGATATCACCGACAATGCTCTCTTCATGCGCTTCAAAAACGACAAACAGGGTCTGATTCATCCCAACTCGAATTGTGAACACAAGTTGTCTCTCTACGAGTTTGCTGGCAAAATTGTCGGCAAGAGCTTGCTGGACTCTGCTCTCGGTTCTTCCTGTAGATGTCTAGTCAATGCGCGTTTTTCGCGCTCATTTCTCGCTCAACTGATAGGACTTAGAGTCAACTATCGCTACTTTGAGCAAGATGATCCCGATCTGTATGTCTCCAAGGTCAAATTTATTCTCGAAAATGATGTCTCATCGTTGGATCTGTTCTTCAGTGAAGAAGAGTACGACAAAAAGACCGGAAAGCTGATTCGGACCTTTGATTTGATTCCAAATGGAGCAAACATTCGAGTTACAGAAGAGAACAAGATTCGATACCTTGACGCTTTGGCGCAGCATCGCTTGTCCACCTGCGTCAAGGATCAGGTGGAGGCTTTTCTCAAAGGTCTCAACGATCTCATTCCGGATAACCTCTTGTCTATCTTTGATGAGAACGAAATCGAACTGTTGGTGTGTGGGGCTGCCACCTATTCGCTTTCAGACTTGCGACTAAACCACGTTGTCACTGGGGCCACCTACGATTTCCAAAAAGTGGTCGACTGGTTCTGGCGTTCCCTTGCCAACTTCACCGATGAGGAGTTTGCCCGACTGCTCCAGTTCACCACTGGCTGCTCCCATCTTCCCCCGGGTGGCTTCGCCGAGTTGAATCCACGCTTCCAGATATCCTCAGCCTTAACCTACGGCACTCTGCCCACTGCACACACCTGTTTCAATCAGATCTGCCTTCCCGACTATGACTCCTATGACCGATTTGATCGTGCCCTTCGCATTGCCATCACCGAAGGTAGCGAAGGATTTGGCCTTGTCTAAGCACACTCTTCAACCCTATATCCACACTTTACTTAACATATTTCTCAAAATTAATATATATATAAACATAAATAAAAACTCATAAAAATTACCAAATGTATTTTTTTAATAAATATACAAACTAAAGATAGCGGTGTAGTGGTTAATGTCAATGATGAGAATGACGAAAATGAATGAAATAATTAAAGTATTATCGAGCTCCGAGACGATTAAAGACAGAATCACTGGTCTTGTTGTTAGTAGATATTCGTTCAAATACCGTTTGCTTCTGAGTTCCAAGTCGTTCTAGAATTTTATTTAATAAAAAATAACCGGATTACTACAACGGTAAACTTAACATGTCTAGCGTTACCTTTAACATCAGCTTTTCCAAGACGAGACTTTATGCTTGGCTTGTTTGAAACAACAAGATTTCGACTGACAGTCACTGAAGGTTTATTGTTAGAAGTGTTGGCTTGATTCGGCCGTAGCGGAGCCGAGTTAGTATTATTTGTAGTTGAAGTGGTACTTGTCATGTTGGACGAGATCGCTTTGTATATCTCCTTGGAGAAGTTGTTCATTCGACTTTGGGCTTCAATCCTGTTGCGTACTGTGACACTGGTAGCTGACGTAGAAAGGCCAACTCGAGATAACTTGGCTCGTGGCAATTCGTCACTTGGAGGCTCGATACGTTTTCGAGTGTTGAGACCCGTCACGTTTCGTATGATCACTGGCTCATTTCTTACACTCTGCACTGTTCTCGTTCCAACGTTTTCCAGAGATAAATGATTTGTTTTTAACTGACACGATTGCGATGGGATGATTACCCGTGTGGTCTTCGTTACCGGAGTTGAATTTGTTGTCGAAGTGGTCAAAGAGAGCTTGCTTTTGATCCTACTACTGTCGGTGTCCATCGGCTCGCTTGTATCATTGGCGAACACCTTTTCCCGGCTGGTGTTGTTGTGCACCTCTTTGGCGTGTCGCAGTATGGAGATCACATCACCAATCTTCCTAATGCCCATGTCGTAGAGAATTTCCTTGTTGAGCTCGCTCAACATGTCAAAACGAATGCGATTCTCCATGAACACCACCACGTAGTTGTCCGACACATCGCTCGGTAGACCTGACTCCACAAAAAACTTTTTCCAACGATGCGAGGTCATTCTGAGGCAAACCTTGGATCTTGCAATGAACGCCAAAGAAAAGTGGAAACCCCGGAATCGGCGAAAAAGAATCAAGTATTCATATAAATAGCACAGAGAGCGAGGGAGTGTTAGGTAGAGTTGAGACTGCCGCTCACTCAATCATGCTTGCTTGCATGCGCCCCCAAACATTGTCTTCACTAGTGCGGCACTACTCCTAGACAGCGTGACCACTTTCCACTCTTTCCCTCTCTCTCTCATTTATTTTTTAAAATATAAAAAAATATTTTCAACTCCGCTCTTTTTGTTTAAAAATTCCTGTGCATATCTTAGCAGAATTATTTGAAATATATTATTTACACTTTGAAATATAGTCGAGTTTATATTTTTTGGTTAAATCAAAATAATGGTTAATTTCAAAAATTAAAGATTTTAATTGGGTTGATTATTAATCAAAAATGATTGACTATTCTGTGATTAGCAACCAAAAAAATTAGATTTAGAAAAAACAGAATAGATACGGCAATGCAACAGTGGTGCGAGAAAGGGAAGAAAGTGAAGTGTGAAGTGCCTCCGAGGTAACGGGCTAGTGCGGAACACTTTTCGGGAAAGTTGCTGTGTTGTCAGCTAGTAGCAGTCTCGCGTTGGCATCAGGTCTGTGTGCGTCTGTTTTTATGACACGTAAGCTGCGGCAACAAGAGGTCTCGCTACTGATAATCGCTTTTCGCGGGTGCCAAAGTTCAGCCAGTTGTCACCTTGGACCCACTCGGGCCTTATTGTTCACTCTGGCACCGACCTAGAAGAGACCAGGCTCTGGTGAGAAACGATGGAAGCATGAGAGGGAGAGAACCGGCAACCAACAGATGATGTGTGTGATGCTAATCTAGTGCCATCCTGTGCAATTTGGCGTAAAGAGAGCAGAGCAAGTGAGTAATAAGTTTTGAGAGAGCGAGACGAAGTTCAAGATCGAGTTCAAGACGTGTAGAGCTGACGACGACGACGCTTGCATTGCCTTTCTCTTACCATCACTTCTCCATATTTTCCATTGCAATATTCTTTCTACTTTGGTTTCCCTCTACTTCCAAATTATCATTAAGCAAGCACTAATTATATTTAAATTTCACCTTCATCCATGTATTGAATGAAAAAACATTTCAATGCTTTGAAACTATTTCTCGGTCATCAATTATTCATTTTTTTCAATATATACCTTCATAATGGGACATTGGTCCCAAGTTCGTTGCAAATTATTGCCAAATCGGACAATCACTTTGGTTGTTCTTATTAGTGCTCTGGTCAGTTGTTCCAAAATTGACTGGAACAACTACAAGCTTCTACGCTGCTCTGATGCTGCGTGTCAAGGTGAGTAAAAATGGAAACCGGGGTAGCTTTAAAACTTTGACATATGTTAATGCTTTACTTAATTTTATTTTTTAGAGGTGATATCTCATGGATACACTATAAACAAATATCCTTCTCTAGATGATGCAATACTATCTTTCAAGAAAGATGTTGAGGTTCAAATTTTTGGAAAAACCTTCGATAATTTATACTATCTCGCAGAAGTAAGTAATTACAAATTATAAAGTTTTTGTATTTATACGAAACACATAATTACCTATCTTTAGATCAACAATGTCCGCGGTTTTGTGCCTTCAAAATTTGTGAAAGAGACAAATATAGTTAAGAATGAATTACAAGATGCTCCAGTTAACATAGAGGAGATTACTCGGGAAGCAAAAAGTAAGTTGCGACTCAAACGTGATCCAGCAATCGACGCGGGTGAGACTCTTGAAGTATCGGATGAGCCACTGATGGCAAGTTCGAGTTCGCCACTGGAGAGTCAGGCGAGCACCGCTACTCCTCTCTATGCGCAAAAGTTGACTGTGATTGATGGGACCACCTTGCACGAAGACCTCCTCGTCACTGCAACTCCATCTCCGACCTACTCTGCGGAGGCTGTCACCAAAACGGCAACCATCGAGGCCAATTTCACCGAAATCAGCGAGTCTAGTGTCGATGCCGAACCATCTCAAAGTGAGGTGAACAAAGAGCATGAGAATATCGTGCAAAAATTGATGCCTGCAGCTTCTAGTAGTGTTGATGCTAGTAGCGATGTCGATAGCCAAACAAAACTTGAACAATCAGATCAACCTACGGAAAGTGTTTCTAGTCAAATACACACCAAGTTGGATGACGAGTCTAGCATGGATGTGTCAGTTACCCAGAATGATACCGAAGAAGATGCAGATTCAAGTCATTCGGATTCACCTTCAAAACCGATTGACGCTTCCAACGTGTCAGACACACCAGAGACCTTACTTAATACGAATAGCTCATTGTTGAATGAACATGTTGAGGTTGCAAGTGCTAATACGGAAAAGCTTAATGAAGATAGTCCTGAAGAAAATAAAGTGGACACATCAAATCAATCTGAGTCGATTCTCGAACCAGTTGCTTCAGAGATTCCTTTTCAAACTCCCGAAGTGATGTCACCAAATGATTTAAACACCCAATTAGAACAAGATATTCCTCTTCAATCTTCTGAAGTGGCTTCTTCGAATGATTCACATCCTCAATTAGAACAAGATATTCCCCTTCAAACTTCTGAAGATTTACCTTCGAATAATCATCCCGAGCATTCTCTTCCAGAAATTGCTTCAACAATTGAGCCAGTTGTGATTTCTAATAATGTCAATACAGAAATGCCTCAACAAGACACTCCAATTTTCCCGAATCCCGATTATCTTACTAATAATAATGATGCTTCCTCTATGGAAAATGTGCCTTCAGTACCACTTGATACGCCTCAATCACAACCCTCCTTGTTATCTCATGCAAATACAGGTCCACCATCTGGTGCTTTTGCCAATCCGAGTTTAAATACTCAGCCAAACCTGCCTCGTCCAAGTAAAGGTTTATTTGGTCGAAAGTTGAATTCAAATCCAAGCATGCAACCAGTTGGCGAACAAGAGAAACAAAATGCATTTAACGGTGTGCCAGATACCGAGCAAAAGTCAGCCGAAATTGAGCTTAATGATGCTTCAAACAAGGAGATGAACTCGGCTTTGGCTGGCGACTCGCAGCAAGTGCCAACTCTACCTCCACCTTCTTTGCCGCCTATCGTCAAAGTGGCTCCCCACCAGGTTGCAAGCGAGAACTATTCACCTGAAGCAGTTCTACCTGACTCTCCCAACCAGTCTGCTCTACCTACCAATACCAATTCGGATGTTATCGTGGAGAAAGGACACTATGCTCCTACCAACAGCAATTTATTGCCGGAAAAAATGGGTTTTGTGTCTGTCATGATGGAAGTGATGCCTGACGAGCTGGCACTCTTTCTTGAAGGCTTCATGACTCCCCTTCTCATGCGTGCTTTTGTTCTTGTCGCTTTCTTCTGGTATTTTGCTAAAATCTCTATCTGCTGTATCAACTCTATCTTTAGCATTCGAAAACTTAGAGGTAAAAATTAGTTTTACACATAAACCATTGTCATATTAATAATGATTACAATTTTTTAAAAGGCACTTATGGTCGATGCCAACGTAAATTGAACTACTTTGCGACGGAAAATAGTCAATTGAAGGATGAGAGAGACCATGTCCAAGAAATGGTAAAATTGTCTTTCCACATGAATTTCCACTTGTTGGTAACCATTGTTTTGATGCAACTAGGTAACTAATCTAAGGCGTGATATTGCCCTACTTGAAAGACTTAAATATCAACTTGAACAAGACAATGATAAAATAAAGGTATTATATCGATCTATTTTGCTAAGCACACTAACTAAAATACACCACATGATATATAGAGCGAAGTAGTTCAACTGCGTAAAGACAATGCCGCACTGAAAGGACAAGCCGAGAGTGCTCCACAAATTAGTTGCAAACTCGATACCACCTTGAGTGATCTAGAAAAGGCTAATCAAGAAAATGGAGAACTTGTGCTGAAAATTGAAGAGTTAGAAGAGCAAATTGAATCACAAATGGCGTCTCTTAATAACTATCAAAAGCTGGCCAAGTCCGACAAAGATGAGGTAACCTATTCATAATTTTATTTTTTTAAATTAAGGTATTTTTCCAATTAGATCAATGATTTGAACAAAAAACTTAAAATCTTGGAAGAATTAAATGAAGATTTGAAACAAAACTTAAAAGATGTTGAAGAAAATGTCGAGTTGATACAGCAGGAAAACATTAATCTCAAAGTGTTGCAGAACAAATTGAGTGAAGAGAATAAAAATTTGAAGGATGACTTGCTTTCGGCTCAGGAAAGTGCCAAGCATTTTGAGGATGAAAATGTTTCACTTGAGCTTCATATTAATACCACTAAAAGCAAACTATCATTACTTGAAGAGGAATTAGAGAAAAAGAATGCAGAGATTATTTCGATGCAAACTTTATTAGGTAAGCTCAATCAAAATATCAACAAAGAGCACACTCGTCGTCAGATGTCATCTTCATCGGAGATCAATGGTGATGCCGAGTTGACAGATGGCGTCAACGGGGACCTCTCAACTTCTACTGACTCCAATGAGGTTGATTGTGGCACCAAAACTGCTGACGACTCAGTCGACTACTTGCAAGATATTGTACAACTCCAACTACGATTGACCCAAGCAGAATTAGAAAAGAAACAAGTTCAAGATAAACTCGACGCTTTGCAAAAGGAAGTGAATGACTGGAAAGCGTTGATCGAGCAAACTCGCACTGACAACATTCGGCTCAAAGAAGAGACTGAGGCTGCTTCTAAAGAACGACTGAAGGCCGTTACCGAACTAGAGGTGCTTACCAAATACTATAAGGGAAAGGAGCTGGAATATGCCAAAGATATTGGCATTCATCGATTGAAACAAGAGCAGCAAGATGAAGATGTGGTATCGATGAGTTCTAAACTAGAAGTAGTGCAAGAAGAGAACGATCTTCTGAAGAAACAAATGAAGTCTATCAAAAAAGAGCTTGAAGAGACCGAGCGTCGTTACAAGAGTCAGTTGAACCAGCTGGAGAAGCAATCGCACGAGAACTGGATTGCTGCTCGCAATGCTGAGCGTAAGTTCGAGGAGTCGAGAGCAGAGGCCACGGCGCTTCGTCAGACTCTCTCACTCTCGGTGAAGTCTCCACCACCTGCCAACGCAGACCTCTCGCTCAGTGGCTACCTGGATGACACGGCGAGCTCGATTAGTTCCTTGCCAGACGCATTGAACAACTCGTTGCCACCTCTGCCACTCCCTCCGCCACCTCCTCCCCTACCCTTCATGCCTATGCTTCCTCCGCTTAGTTCAATGCCTCTACCAGCAAACCAACCGACAACTGGTCCTTGGACCTTAGAGGGTGGTGAGTCAGGTCCAAACTCTGGAACCTTTTGGAACTCGCCGGCTGCCTCTATTCCACAAGCTCAGCCTCTCGCGTCTGCTCCAAACTCTACCACGACGGCACTCTACCCTTCAGGTTGTTTTACTAGAAATACATAAATGTTAAATAATTAACAATCAATATTTTCCAACAATAGATTCATCGCGTGTGACTTTGCCAGCTCCTGGAGAAACGCTCGTTTTTCCTCAGCCTACTCCGGTTTCAGGTTCATATTCGCAATCACACTATGCTTCCCCGATGGGGCACTCAATGGCAATGACCAACACAGCGAGTGGTCAGAGTGGCTCTTTCTCGATGCCCGCTGCTACCACTGCAAATCCATACCAATATGCAATGCAGCCGTCTCAACAATCCTACAGTGGACAATGGAATGACATGAGTCGGCATACCTATTCACCGGCTCTTTCGCAACGTTCCACTCACACCCCGCTCACCAGTTTGCCGGGCCAGACGGTGCCTACTCCTAGCGTGAAACCAACTCAATCAACGTATGAGATGGCGAATCAGCAGCCGCAGCAGTATGCCCAGCCCCAAGTCCATTCGTCTTTCGAGCAGTCGAATACGGCTGGTGTAGGCCACAATCCCTACAGCATCTCCAACTATCACTCGCAGCTGCAGTCTCATGAATACAACCAAACCAGTAGTGGGTACAACATGACACCTGCCACCATAACTCCGTCACACTCAATGCAAGTCTATGCGCCAGGCCAAACGGGCGCTGAACAGAACCAGTACCCCAGAACCACTCCACATGTGAATGATTCGAACTCAAGGCCAGCTTCGGTACACACCCAAATGGTTTAACCCGACTAGCCTGTGTTTATATGCTTTTTAATTCGATGCTTGTTATGTTCTTTTACACTAAACCATTTGAAAATATAATATTTATTGCATATCAGGCTGCACACTGCAGTGACTCGACATCAGTGGAGTTGGTAATTGCACTTGGGGAGGGTCCATGTTGACAGTAGCCATACTGCAATTGAGATTGGTAGGATCGCAACTATTAGGCGCAATCACAGCAGTTTCAACCGGTGCTGGTGGCTTCCACGAAGCGTATGCCGCTTCCACTTCCCTTTGGCGTTGCTCTTCTTCATTCTTCATCTCATTATACTGATTAATCTCGTATTCGTACACAGGTCTAGTAATTCCCAGTGCGTCAGCCAGATTCTCACTTAGATTTCGGCAAACTGCCACAAAGATCATCAAAATGAAATAAATGGTTTTAGCTTTGATCATTGAGTGTATTACATTGCAAGAAGCGAATTGTAGCCAATGATCCACTGGTCAGTAGTTTTCCTACCAGGCCTAGATTGTTATATACCTAATACACAACATATCAAGTAACACCGAATGTTAAAGATTTTAAAAATATAAAACATACCTCAATCAGATTGTCTGGCAAGGCTGCGTCTGGTTCTGTAGTATCGAATGGTTGAGATTGTCCTAGTTCACCAGGATAGATCACCCCATCACTGCAGTAGATGGGCTGAGGTGGATATAACGGTAGGGACTGTTGCAAGGATTGGCCCAGATCAACAGTGGAGCAACTTGTTGGGATACTCTCTGTATTGAAGCACGCATTTGGCATTGGCGCAGGTTCTCCTGATACATTAGACGGTCCAGAAGGCAACTCCATCATTAGAATTAAAGCTAAGATTTGTATATAGGTAAGAAAAGAAACCAGAGACAGCAAACGCGCGCTCTTGTCAACGATAACTAATGTTTATATATTTACTACGTCAGCATTTTGAACAAAGTATGATAGGTTAATATAGTCGACTTTTCGAAATGCTTCTCACTTGTTTTGCAAACAAAGTATTAATTTGATTATTTAATTTGTATTTACTTAGACAAAATTTGAGTTTGTAGATTTTAATATAAGCATTCTTATAATAATGAAATAAATTGATACAATTTAGAAAAAATACTTGAGAAAATAGTAATATGTGTAGAAAGCGCTAGATGGCGCCGAGTGTTTTGTGTACTAATATAACTACTTGTCGAAGTAGGCTATTTGTGTTGAGACAGGCCATATTTCAAAGCTCACTGCTACCTGATTTCCTGTCTACACTTGGTTATCATGAGTTTTAAAAGTGACACTCGGGACTTGTCGCCTATAGGGATTCGAGAGTTAAAACCGGATGAGCGAATAATTTTTGGACGGTTCAAGATTATTAGAAAACTCGGCGCAGGTATTTTTTAATGTAATAGTCAAGGTTTTTTCTAATGAACTTTTAAAGGTTCTTTTGGTCATGTGTACTATGCTGAAGACACGGACACCGGTCAGAAGGTTGCTGTCAAGCTGGAGAGTGAACGTAATGGTGGCAATACTCAATTGCCAAATGAGAACATAGTCTACCAAGAATTGACCAACGAACCTGGTTTTCCAAAGTGCATTACATACTATTGTGATACGAATGGTGAGATCTTTCTGGTAATGGATGTTCTCTACAAGAATTTGAAACAGTTGCACGAGGTGTGTGATCGCAAGTTTTCTGTCAAAACTGTTCTCTACATTGCAATGCAGACGTTGTCGAGGATCGAAACCATTCACCGGCACAAGTATTATCTGCATTCAATTTTTTCCTACTAGAAATGTGTTAACTTATGATTGGTTTTGCCTCTAGCTACGTCTATCGTGATATAAAGCCTGAAAATTTTATGATTGGAATACCAGGAACAGATAGAGTGAAGATAATTCATTTAGTAGACTTCGGGCTAGCTAAGAAATATATAGATGCAAGTACGAAGGAGCACATCGTAATGCGAGAAAACAGGCCGATGACAGGCACTACTCGTTACATGAGTTGCAACGCTCACCAAAGACGAGAGCTTTCCCGACGCGACGATCTCGAGTCACTGGGCTATCTCTATCTTTACTTGCTCAAAGGCAGTCTTCCATGGTCTGGCTCGCTTCCCTGTAAGAATGCAAGGGAAATGTCTCTAAAGGTTGGCTCAATGAAACAATCCTTCAGTCCTGAGCAACTTTTTGATGGATTTCCAAGTGAATTCGCCGAGTTTCTGCAGTAATATTTTGCATTTCTCAGAGTTGTTGATTTATTCACCATTATTGACTTTTGCAGGTACGCTCGTGGACTGGAATTTGAACAAACTCCCGATTACGAAACGCTTCATAACAAGTTTATGGGTGTGTTTGCTAAACTAAATTTGCAAGATGATGGCATCTTCGATTGGGACCATCTGTTGCCTAATTAAATCTTTTGGTAGCTCACTAATGTGTTATTCCCTCTTTACACTATATATCTTTGAGGTTTTAAACTTCTCTGAGCAGTCATAAATTTTTTTAATTCAAAATATGAAAGACAGAAATATTTATACAAGAATTGGCTGCGAAGGGCGAGATTTATGGGATTTGGCCACGGCCATTCTTGACAGTGGTGTGGAGTTGGAATGAGATTATAAAGCTTTACACTCCGTTAATGTGAGTCATAAAGTGATTGGTGGTGTGCGATGGTCACTTACACACCATGCTTGCCTCCATACCACACTCTATTCAAGTTGCCACTGGAATGGAATTTGCATCCACTCTTCGTGCCATTTCCTCGTTGCACAACTCTTGCTATTGCAATTTTAAAGATGCTCTATTTCAAGAGTTTAAATCTACTTCTGTAGTAACTCTTTGGAGGCCGAAATGTGGCCCAAACATTTTATTCTTATTGCTTGAATTTGTGATGTATTTAAATAGACCTCTCAGTTGTGGGAGATGAAGAATAGATTGAGTAGGTGAAAAAATGTTTGACAATTAGAGTGAGAAGAAGAGAGTGAATTCTTATTCAATTTGATTCGAAATTTTGCTGTTCGATTGGAATTATATTTTTTACAAGAGTAATAAAACTGCGCATAGCGCTAGCTTGTAAAATTAGCTAAAGTCTTCATTTTTACCAAACCTATCATAATTGGACTCAACTAGAATATTTCAACTACTCCCGATGTGTTTTCCACAACTGATGAAACTTGTTTGACTTTGTTTGGGTAGTTTATTCTCAGTGTGGGCTAACATTGAGCTTGTTGGGTGCTAAAATTATCTAACAGTGGAATATCTCAACAATTATTTCCATAGCAAAAGAAGATTACCCAGGCGCTTTTATTCCGAGCGTGTCTGGGAAAGTGCCACACTTGCCATGCTTACTGGCCGACTCTATGCCTCATCAATCTAGTGAGTGTTTGAGCTCGAACCAATGTGCAAGGAGTAGGCAGCGCCAAGGCTATGATCGGTGGATGGAATTAAATTAGATACTGGCACACCGAGTGGGGCAGATTGCGATGACGCGAACACGTGCACGCGTGCAGTCGCCACCAGTCTGACCAACATTGCTGTGAATCGAGAGAAGACAAACGACCGGTGTTTCCGAGCTCATTCAAGTCATTCGTACAGTGATCACTTTGTGCCGTGCCAACAGGCAGAGTTGGCGTTCCCTTTAGCGCCTTTGGCGATTGATTCTCACCCGATGCATGCAGCACCATCGCGAGAGGGTAACCCAACACGATGCGCACAATACATGAACAGCGCACATAATGCAACATGTTTCAAAGCTAGACAATCAAAATTTTCTCAACAAAATCTTGGTTGAAACAAACACTTTAACTTTGAAACCTGCAAAAAACGCCTTTGTTGCAATAGTTTTATGTGCGCTGTGCGCATAGTGTTGGGTTACCCAGAAGCATCACCATTGGCGAGTGGCAGCAATCGACAGCATCACATGGCGGCTAGTTTGCGCCGGTCACCAGCCATCTCATTTCAGTTGCCAATGGACGTGTTGATCACTGGCGCAACCCTCTTATACAACCTAGTGACGCTCAGCTGCTATTACCCATAGTAACCTTGTGGAAATTGTAGCTGCTGCCATTATCGCCATTGTTTTGATCGACAATTGTCTGGCGTTATAGCACGGTAAGTTCACCATGTGGTGATCATTGTGGACACCATTGCCACAAGGTCGCCGAGCTGCAGCTCATGACTCACTCTTCCACAACAATTGCTCCTCTACCACTTGTCTAATAGAATATTCCCATTAAGTATGCTTAGTTTCATTTATATTTCGTAGATGGCGCTACGAGTTACCAAACATTTCATGGCTTATTTTCTATCGTAACCCAAAATGTGTTTTCTAAAAACATTGTAAAGACAAAATAGAGTATCAACTTTTTGTTGGACTGTTGAACTAAGCTAAGTGCATTAACAATGCTAAGATTAAGCTAAAATTTTATTGAATTTTGCTTTAGTAAAATATTAGGTTTCATTTTAACTTATTTATGGGATTTGAATGTGATGTTGTTGAAAGTCAAAGCTCATATTGTCTATTCTCAAGTTGTAGAACGAGCAAAATAGCACAACTATCCTTATCGCACCGGCTGTTACACTCTAATGAGGTTGCTTGATTCTTTCACATGTGTCAATGGTGATAAAGTACGGTTACAACAGTTGCAACATTGTAAACACACACACACAAACTAAGAGGGATCTAAACGCAATCTAATTTCTGAACTCATTCTTAGTCGAAAACATCTTCCACACAAGTGCTTCTCTTAAGCTCTATGGTTTGGGTCAAAGATCGAGCTCTTCTTGTGGGTTATCGATTAACATAAATAAAAAAAGTAGAGACGGAGAGAGAAAGTCAGAGTTTTAAGGGTGAAAGGTGCATTAGAAGTCCTATCGGCTCATTTGGTGACTAGCTTGTCTTGGTAGACTTATTAGTATGTGAGGGTGGCTTACAGGTCAACGACTGATTAGTTTTCTCTCTCTCTCCCCATTCTATATTGTCTGGTCATCAGTAGTTGGCGCCTCTAGTTGCCTCTTATCGACCATTGACCCA
>WURS02276601.1:0-18923 GCA_011762765.2 Rhinocypha anisoptera
TGACGGCAGCACTGTTGCATTTGGAGTAACTGCGCGGGAAATTCAAAAAGTCACTGACTTATCAAACCGCCCTCGTATTTTATCCGTAATGTATTTTCACCAAGGGAGTTGTTTTAATCCTAAAATAAGTGAAATTGAAAAAAAAACTTTTTGTAAGAACCAGGAGGTCTATCCTTTAATAATTTCCAATAAATTATTTTACAAGAACTAAGAAATATTGCTTACTTATCAGGCATTATCATGGTGTTATTTCTGCTGTAATTTTTTTTATGTTTTCCTAAGTGAGGAATAATTCAAAAGAGTTAGACGAGTTAGTTGAGTTAGAGTTAGTAGAAAATGAATTCATTCGGGTTTTAAGCTCAGAATACTCTCTCTGTGTTATTAATCATCACGTGTTTCATATTTTTCTTCGATGACCGAGAGTGGAAGCAAAATGTCACATTTTTATTATCAGTTTGAATATTTTTAAGCAAAATAAACTGAAATTAGCTTCCCATAATTATACTTTATGTGTAATGGTATTTAACCTTGTGATAACAGTTGAAAAAATCCTCCGATCTGATAAGTTATTAACGGGAAATCCATCCTTTCCATTGGCTTATTTCTTTTGTGTTAATTTTAGTCACATGACATCAGACCATTGATAATCCAAATGAGCCATTCAGGTCATATTTGGGATACAGTTTTTGCTACAGTATAACTATATCCATCTCATCATTTATCAAATTAATTCCTAAGTACGGGACCTTGTGAGCACCTACTTCCACTTTAGAAGAGTTACTAAACGATTCCTGTGAATTTAATGCGTTCTATCCAGGCACAAAAAAATTTTAGGAATCTCTACCGAAGGTTACTCCTTAGATATACCTAGGTAGTATTCCGATAGACCATATAGGTATACCTACCAATAGGGTCTACCGGAATAGCGTTCTGAGAGTCCGGCTGAATGTTATGTCTTTCAAGAGAGAGAACCCTGGCCCGGGAGCCCACCTCCTGTCTCCCCTGAGTCCGTCGCAGCTCAACCCAAAATGCTCATGAATCGAAACACGCATTGGTGTGGTCTTTCGTGGACACCTGTGCCAAACACTGACTCCTCCCATTAAATCCGTCCACTATAGAGGCGCCCTTAAAGGGCCTTGGAGAGAAGTTTCGAGAGTGGAAGTGAAAGGCAGCGGAGTGGGAAATAACTCTTCCTCGAATATGAAAGCGTAAAACATGACTTTTTCTATCTGTCATATTATTTTAGGTAATGAGAAATGACGTGATGAAATTTGATTACACCCATGGATAAAAGATTGACGAAATGGAAGGAATGTTTTCTATCAAGTCAAATGCCTTTGGCAATAAAAGCCGAGAAGCGTTATTAAAAAAAACTTAAATAGTCGATGTCGCGACTTCTTACATATTTTTTTGAAAAACCGATATACCCGGAAGTAGAATCTTCAGAACTTGATGGAAATTTGACGACATCAAACTTCAGTAGCATGGATATACATAATGAAGTCCAGCCTTATGGATTTTTCCAGGCATATTTTTAACAAACGAATCAGATGATTAGTTTAGACGTTTTTATTCGCTTGTTCACAGTATTGTGATTAACGAACTTCAGAGAGATAAAGGTTTCGTATTGAACTAATTGTTTATTTCTCTGAAATCTCTTTAGCAGTTGTTTTCTTTTCTTCTCGTGACCTTGAGGGATGACGCGGCAACGCGTGATCCCTCAAGTTCCCTGCCAAATAAAAGAAGAGTCGGTGTGGGGGAATCATGGGAATAGTTTTGTGGTCCAGAGGCTTGTATCCTTGTTGAGTAATCAAAAAGAACTCTTCGGAGACACCGATTGTTTCCCCGTTTCCTTCGACCTTATATTCGTTTAAAGCGCATTGTTTTAAATGATTCGGACGTTAATTTTTACTCGTCGGCGGCATCCTATCCCAATCTATTTTTATTGAAGATTCTGTGACGCAGGAAAATTTCATTGAGCAGAATCCCTATCTCGTAGGTTCATGACTGTAAATTAAATCGAAAGCCATCTGTAGGGATCGAATTTGTATTTGATCGTCTCGTGGGCACGGTAAAGGAATAATTAAGCCTCATAAAATTAAATGTTACGTGGGTGAGTTATGAAGTAACCCTAATTGATCACTAGATGATAATGGAGGGGGCTGGTCAACATTGCTTAAGACTGGTTAAGATTGGCTTTTCATGAAGTCCAGGGAAAATAACTACAGTATCCTCACCTCAACATAAATCCCTCTTTAACTCCTATCCGCTTACGTCGTACTCCTATCACTATCTATTCGCTTTCTCAGTAACTATTCCATGCGTTAATGTCAGCCCCATTTGGTTCTCCTCTTATTGCAAGTATATTCTCTTCATTTTCTTTCGATGGCTATTCAGACTACTTATTTTTCGTCTATTCGCAGAAATGAGTAATCCGCAATCAAATAAACTGTTTACAACCGATAGGGATGGCGCTCAACCATCTTTATTGATCATCATCCTACGTTTCCAGTCGAAAATTGGTTTACCTATGGCATAAATCCAACCTATCCTGTCACCTGCCAGCCACTTGAAAACTGTAGTTCTCACAGAAATAAGTGATTCGCAAACAAATTAATCAAGTCTGAGGCCTTGATTTACCGGAGACGACTGTGCATCCGTCACCAGACCTTCGGTGCTCACTCTCCATTGATCATCGTCCTAAGTTTAGTTGATCATACATTTTTTTCAATTTTATCATGGTTTAAACCACGTTGTGATCCACTATGCCGATGTTGTATTGTGTTTAAGGCTGGAGAAATGTTTCAGTCCTGGTCAGCTGCTGTATCACGTGTGAATTTTGACGTCATCAGAGATAAACAGAGCCAAAAATGTGACGGGCGTAGCCCGCGCCTTTTTCTCTTTATGTCCAGGGATAAGCATACAGATGTGTGTGCGTGTGTCTGTGACACTTGAGACGCACCTTTCCTCTGGAATTTCCCTGTACCACTGATGCACTGTTTGTTATGTGAAAACAATTGTCATAATACTGTTTAGACAGTATTTTATTCGCATGTATAACAGTGGGTTTTTACATCTTGACTATTTAAAAATTATGATTGGTTTTACTAAGCACTTCTTATCTCCTCCATTTAGGAGGATAATTATTATTTTGCACATATCCACTGAGGAGGCCGTAACTTGGTGGTATTCAATGATAAATAATTATATTTTCTATGCTTGTTATATTTGCACAAACAATTTAGCAGAACACTACCGATTTAGACGATAATCGTCGTCGCCCGATCAGAATTATATTCGAAACCGGTGATGTACTATTAAATCTGTCTGTGGAAAAGTAATAATCCTTAAAACAAACTTTGTTGTGCCCATATTCTTTTTAAACCATTCCTATTTCCAATTCAATGCTGTCGCCCTCTTGCAATGCATTTCTGAAGTAATGCACCGATTACTAATATTCCCGTGTGGATCATTCGACTGACCTCTCACTTAATAGAGCCTGAACTGAGGCGCACCAGCGTGAATCCATATTTCCTTCTCACTCCTATCTGCCTCTTGCCTGTTCCTTTCCCTCTTTCGAGGAGTATCCTGAGCGTCGCGACAGGTGGACTGGTTGGACCTGAGTCTCAAAAAATCTCTATGAAGACGAGTGCTATGGGGAGAAGAATCTTACGTGGAGGCGATGAAAATAAGACTGGTAAACTGTGGCGCTGGAGAAAACATAAGCGAAATTTTAATTGCCAGAATGAACGTGCCTCATCGTCCCCGGTCGCCCCGGATGAATAATTCCAATAGAATGCATTTTCGCGAGACTGCACTCATTCGCCGACACCCTACTTGCTCTCCCCAACCCCCCATCGCCTGCTTGCATCACCATGACTAGGTGAGCCTGCAACCAAGGCCATGGCGCTAGGCCGCCAACCGCGGTCAGTCTTGGCAGCGTCGCTTTCTTTAAAAAGTTGGTATTTTGCGGATTGGAATGGGAGAGCTACCGACTCCATCACTTTACTCTATGAGGCACGACGTGTGAGTTGGAAAAGAAAATGTAGTACTGATCGTTAGAAATGAAACGGTGATAGAGAAATCAAAAACAAAAAGTTAGACTATCGTGGAATCCTAAGGTAAAACAGGAGGGCACGAGTTAATATGCCTCAGTAAAGTAGTTTCTTGCAATAATTTTTAACATTTACGCGCACGTACCCCCTTAAATTGAATTATAAACACATTTCAGCCTATAAGAGACCGAAACAATCACGCCATTATTAGAAGAGTTAACGAAGAGTAAACTAAGATACAGAAAGACGTTAGACAAAGCTGCTCCCTATCTCCTACCAACCTTCAATACGTAGATTCAAGAAGCTTTGGGCGATCACGAGATAAAAAAAGAAAGTGTATATGGAGGTGAGCGGGAAAAATAAGATACAAAGACGCCTCGGTAACGTAGAATAAAGAACTGGAGACAATGAGTTCAGCGTTGGACGAGGTCCTAAACACTGATTATGGTATGTGAGGAAATTTACGGGAAGGAGACAAAATGCTAGTCTGTAACGGACAACAGAATAAGAAAGAGCTGGTGGGAGGGAAGTTGGATAATGAAGCTAGGGAGGAATTAATGAATTCGCTTAGTAAATAAGTAAAATAACTTGAGACCTAACAATTGGAAGAGAGATTATTAGTCGTGACCATCAAGTCAAGTCAAATCCGCATTTAACTCCAAGGGTACTCTTGTTTACAACTAACAGCATTTGTTTGATGACTAGAACGAGACTGATGATAGTGTATGTTTTGTTTTTCCTAGCACTGATACGAGACACATGGGCGGATAGGGGTGTGGGAGAGAAGAGGAGAGACTGGAACATCAGGAAACCTGGTACTCTACCTGAGAATTCTGGAGATGAGCTGTGTAAACCGATTGACAAACAAAGAGGTGTTTTCCATGGGGTAGGTGTATCTTATCCACTGCTCTTATCCAGATTAGATGAGATCGGTTGGTTGGATACATCCTTCATTATAATAAACGGATAACAACAATATCAGAGGGTAGCAATAGGAGGCATGGGAAAAAAAAGCGGGGAGGAAAAGAAAACCCCCTGGATTATTTGCTTGGGGGATGTAGTATGTACGACACAAGTGGAGATGTAAATGAAGAAAAACAGACGAGACGAATTGAGTACTACTACACAGCACCCCTTTTGGTTGGTGGCCGAAAAAGAAGATGACAAATTCTCGATTTTTTTTACAAAGCAATTTGGATTGTGCACAAATGTATGCTGCCCTTAAAACTAATTATTAATAGTTGAGTAATTCGTTGGAGTTCATCAGAATTAATTTTCATTAGTCGCATGGAGGATAATTTTTCCCTTTAATGCGATTATTAGTCACGTATTTGATATAATATATTAAAAATTCTACTCCAGGTTATTTTCAATATTCATAATTTTAGTTGTCATATTAAAATATCTGTTATATCCCTCATAAATTATGCATTACAGATCACCCACAGCTCGCAGCTTCCATCGAAAATAATGGCATTCTCAGTGTTTCGTATCGATTTCTCGACCCCGTGAATTATTTTCTTTTTCTTACTTTTTCTTTCGATGCGAATTCCTTATTCATATTTTTGTTTGGAGTCAAAGTTTGAAAATTTGGTTTACGTTTGTGTTTTAAGTGGGGTTCCAAAAAGTAAAACCGGTTTCTAAATACTTTATATATATCATTGAAAATTTAATTTGTCACATGTCAAAAGGTCACCGCTCACCACAACAAAAAGATGAGGAAAAGGTGTTAAAAAAGTAAGCGGTTATTCTTTATAACTTGATTGGGATGAGTTACTTTTATTATGATACAAAGTTAATGCCCAATGACCATGAGAGAATATGAAAAATGGATTGTTGTATATTAATATATATTAATTTATTCAAATAACTATCATCATGAACCTCTAAATCATTCTCGGGATGGATAACTATGCCATTGCTCGAATAAAATTTGACAAAAAGTCCGAAAAAAGTGAAAAAAAAGACAGCATGAAAAACTCAAAAAGTGCGAAAACCAATTATAGGCCCTTTATAAGAAATAGCACGATCTGTTATTTTCCAGCGCTATAAAAGTGAATGTAGTTTAGTATCGTATATCTATTGTTTTTGTGGAAATTTCCTGCCCACGTGAAAATGTTTGAGAAAATGATGACAGCGCCATGAAACTTTGAAGTCAGAAATTTATTCGTTAGACTTATTTTTGCTGGCGCCGGAGCTGTTTCTTGTAGGATGAGCACTTTTATTTTTTAAGTTGTTATTTCATGCGAAACAATATTGTCGAAACATTTCGAAACTAAGCATTTATTGCAGAAAATCCCTCTCGTGTTCCACACACAAAATTCCCACTCATTTTCCCCTCTCTCATTCAAAAAATTTTAGCACTGGGAAGAGATTAACAGTTATTCGGGGGAAGGATTCTACTTCTACGTATTACCCTGTAAACCACCGAAAGGGCGTGTGGCAGGGGGTGAGACACCACCGGATATACAATCCCTAGTGTAACTGTTATAAAAAGTATTATACTGTATTATAAAGACTATATAACTGTTATACTAAGGCCCGGTTTCACCAACGACAATCAACCCTTGATCGCCAATCATCTCTTGATATGATCGATGAATTCGTTGATTTTGTTTCACCAACAATAATCGGGGATCAAATCGCTGATCAAGTTGATCCTTGTTTTTGGGCGATCAAATCGCGAATCAACTAATTTGGCGGACTTCGTTGTACCTTCTGACGATGAAGTAGAAGTTATTCTAGATTATTTCAACATGAGAACCCACCAAACACCTGTTAGAATATGTCAGTACGACGCATATGGCGACAAATATTTTAAAATACGCTTCAGGTTGACTAAAAATGATGTAGTTTTCACAATAGAAGGAGTTAAAAATTAACCAGAAAGACAAAGCAACAAACATAATTCAATATCTCCTATAAATCAACTGCTAATAACCCTAAGGTAATTCACAAATGTACGTTTTCAGGTAAGGTACTTCAAGTTTACTCCCGATACGTTTAAATTTAGCGGGGTCTCAAGTGATGAGATGACTAACACATTTCGTAATATATTATATAAGCTTTGTGCGGCTCTTTTGGAAAATCTACTGCCGGTGTAAAAAATTGTAAATTTCATCTTATCTTTTTATGATGGGTGAATGCCACTTATAAATGTGTGAATAATTATATAGCATTAAATTTGACAACTCACGTTGGCGAAATATTACGTACGACGCATTTATAAATGTGACCTGGCAGTTTTAAATTGTTTTATTTGCACTCCGAACTAGTGTTATTTGAACTGTTCTGCTATTTTTCATTAAATACAATCTACTACGTACATTCAAGAATCGTTAAACGGTGATACGATTGGCTTTTAGGGCATGAAAGCATGTACCTTGTATTGATAAACTGTCGTAAGCTCCGCCTACTTGAGTTTCCGTGTCACAAAAATTACATATACGTAACAGAATAGCTAAAATATATCAATTATTTCTATGGATAGAGCAAAATCAGCTTTAAATGTGTTAGTGAACATTTTGAAAATTGTGTTGGTTGATGGTAGGTACATAGTATGATTTTCAAATAATTATCAAAGCTGCATAATTGTATACATTACCAAAATTACGTAAACGTAAGCATTAGTAAACAGATTGCTTACTTGTTGTTATGGCCACATAATAGAAATCAACAGTCTGTCATCGAATTCTCAACTTATGAAAACATTTACGTTCTAGAATTACCGATAAGTTGATCGGCGTTCTTAAACTAAGATCATTGTTGGTGACATGCATGAGGGTTATGATCGTCGATCAAGAATTTGATGTCAATTAAGTGATTGTCGATCAACATGAGGTTGGTGAAACTGGGCCTAAGAATATAAAATAATATCTAGAAACTAGTCACCAATTTACCAACCACAAAACCATTCAAGGAATATACGCAGACATTACATTGACATCAGTGAACCGACGGTTTATTAAGAAATAAATGTCTTGCGTCATAATTATTGCATTAGTGATGCAGTAATGCTTCGGAGCTTCCATCGGCACGTCGTTCGTTAAGTTGCCCCAAGGCGCCGGCGACTCCTGCACCCTCAGTTTTAATCGCGAGTGAATTGACGTTCTTGCTTGGCGCGCGCGCACTACAATTGATAATATGTTTTGCGTTGTCGTTTATTCGGCGCCATTTCTCCCGTACCGCAGCGAAGGATCGTGTCCCTGGAACGAGGGAGGGAGATGGGGGAGGGTGGGGGGGGGGGTGCCTCGACACTTCCCTTTCCACCCCTTGTATCGGTCCACAACTCGCGCCTCACGAGGGGGAGGATTCCTCTACGCCCTCCTTCCATCCAGGACACCCTCCTTTCATAATAAATCTCATCTCTCCCTTGCCCTCTCTCTCTCCCTTGCCCTCTCTCTCTCCCTTGCCCTCTCTCTCTCCCGCACCCCGGCGCAGAAGAAAACCGAAGTCCTTGCTACCGTGGAAGAGAGAGGTCGTTGAGCCCGGAGAGATGATATCACTGTGCTAGAGACCTCGGCGGGTTTCTTCCAAGGAACATTTTTTTCCTACCATAACGATGAAATAAGAAATAAGAATGACCCTTTTTACTGAAGCTAAAATTTTCCACTTGTTTTCATTCTGCAGAGAGACGTGTGAGCATTTGGATTCGGAGCATTTTCACAGCTCTTTAAAAAGTATAGATGCATAGTGAACTGTAACTATCCGTAGATCACGCGTGAACATTACAAGTTACGAACGACGCGAATAACACTAACACACAATCGCCACCGCTCTAGGCCTAATCATAGCCGCATTAAAGCGCATGAAATTATTGGGAGATGATGCTTACAGTAAATTTTCTATAATCTGATACGTTATTCTAATTTTTTCTTAATATCCTCTAAAGAGTGCGCACTCTGATCCCGGATTATTTATAAATTAAGCAAAATACGAGATCGTTTCCTCTTTAATTAAAAGAATTCACTACTGAATCAAAGGTAGCTTCAATTCACAGAGGGCTTTCTCTAATGTAATCATATGCCTTACATGGATGGAGGGAGGTATTAATGTTTCAATTTCCTATAAACAAGGTGTGCCCTGTATTGGAAAACAGTGCTTAAGAGCGACGCTGAATAAAATAAGACCCTCCGTGAATCCATAAACTGCTTGGAGAGTTCTGAGCGTAATACGTCTATAAATTATTGTGGACAGAGTGACGAACTTGGTTAGTCAGGATAAGGGGTTTAGGCTCTGCAGAAACACTTTGAATATTCATAGAGTGACCTCGAACACAAGAGAATAAGCCAAGTCTCTTAGTCTCTATTAGACAAGTGAGGGCGCCTCGAAATAATCTTGGCCGTCAGTTACCCGTCGAGTTGATGAAAAGATTCACAGGCTGAATGACCTGGTCTGAGAGGATCCCACTTCCGATGTTTTCATACGGGAATCCTTAAGCCTATACTGGAATACTAAGATAGTCAATGAATTTGATAATTAATGCAAACTGAAAAATTATTATGGTTGAAAAATTGAATTTTTGATGTTAGAGTGGAGGCTCTAAGTATAAAAATAAATGACGTTGAGGTGACAGGTATATTTTATGATTCATGGCAATTAACAAATAAAAGGTTGTCCCCGACTGAAATAACTTCTTAGTTAACAATTCTTCCTGCGGTAAGTCATCCATTCCATGACCATTCATAATGCTTGTAATTGTAGGGCAGAATCACTCATTGTGGACATCGACCTAACATAGTTCTAAGACATAACTAAGTAGCGTGAAAAACACGTCTCAATCTCGGCCACCCACGCAGCTGGCGGATAGTGAGCTAATAATGGAGATGGCCAACTTATAGAGAGGCTTATATAGGATCATGAGCTATATATTTCGCCCATTACACTGAAATGTGGCCAACTTTTGAGATTTTACTAATGTTTATAATTTTGTATACGACAACTTAGCAAGGGAGAATGTAAATGGTAACTTTGTAAAACAACGCACAAAGTGTCGACGTACAAAGGTAAATGGAAACGAAAATATAAGCTGACAATATTTGTTGTAAAAGAAAGTCTTAATTGTTATATCCATGTTCATATTTAGATGATGACGCGGTTTGAACCAGATTTTTTCGCCGCTAGTGAGGAACACTTGCCCATTCTCATCTATTGACCACATGGAATAAACTGTATGAATTCCGCTGTAAATGCGCGACGAGTTAAAATGAAGACTTTTCAATTATCATCATGTTCAAAACTTGTTTTTACTTACATTGTGTTGATTTAAGCAGTAGAAGAAGGAAATTTGGAAATGTTTGGTCTGCTTTTGACTCTGGTTGAATCTATACTACTCGCACTCAATACTCGTACCTGAATTTAGAATTACTCATTCATGAGCTCGGGGAAAGGCGGTCCCTGTTAGAAAGGCAACCCAGTCGTCGAAGTTCAGATGTTCCAATGTCCGAGTTTTTTCTCCGAAAGTCACTCGGTGTTCATTAATTGATCCCTCCAATGATCTCTAACTCGTATACACGAGAAGGGATTTGATTTTGTGATTTATCCACTTTTGTGACTTAAAATTTTGAATCTAAAACCTCAGTCTTGCAATTTTTCCCCTTTCACAAATCGTCGACACAAAAATTTAAAATATATCTGAATCATTATTTATCATTTTCCGTCTGATAAAAACAGATATGCTTCTCACTTTTAAAATACTACCAGACGGCCAGACGCAACGCAGCTCTCCGGATAAATCAAAGAAAAGAAATATGTTGTATACGCCGTAGCGATAGTAGAGACAATTCCGCAGACGCAGCCTCCCTTTGTACACGCAGAGGAGCCAAAGATAAATTTATTCTCAATATAGCCAGAATATTTTTATCTAAAACCATACATGTGTACTATACTTGTTGCGATTGGAGATAAAAAGTTGATTATTTCCATTTTTGCATAAAGTCAGTAGGTCGGTTACATATCCGAAAAAATATGAGCATTCTTAATTCCCAAGCGAATTCCCTAAAAGGAGTAATATACGTCCAGAGCCAGAGTACGGGAATATGGTTGAAGATGAAATCAAACGTAACACCGGTAATTTTGTATTCTATGATAGTGATAGATAAACCAATCCTAGGACTACAAATGTAGGAAGATAATCAATAAGAAGCTGAGCACCGTCCTACCGGTTCGCCTACTTTATTTGATAACCAATAGGGAGGAATTAATGAGGAAGTACTCCGAAGTACCTTGAAAAGGAGTCTTAGTATGACGAGATAGTATCAATCGTAGTAATAAGAATCACAAGATAATTCACAAAAAGTAATATTATAGATATTGAGATAGGACAGTGAAAACTTAATTGGAAAGAACCCTTGATATAGGCCAAGGGTGCAGTATGAGACAGACAGAAATGCAGAATTGTGTTGTCAGGGAACGCAAGGGTGAGAAGCGGTTGAAAGGAGGCTGTTTTATTTGAGAGCTACCTCAAGTAAGTCTTCGAGGATTGATAACCTGTAATGATGATATTTTTTAAAGAAACATTGAACTGTAAACAGTGAATATTATTATGCTATTTTAGTTAATTTAGTCCATTTATTGATGTGGGATTTAATTACTATGGCAGCATCTCATTCATTAGGAATCAGTAATGAAGTAACAAATAGGTTAAAAGTATCTCTCAAATACTAGTACTGCCTGTAATACTATTTTTTCATTTACTCCCAAGTCTATTCTGTAGTTCCATATCTCAGGCAATTTTTTTCGTGTTAAAAAAAATCAAGGCTATGTCCTATATCATTTAAGTTTTTAAAGGATTTGTTTTCCTCAGAGCCTTTTTTTTTAGTTATTGGGTCGCTTTTTAAATTGCTTTTGGTAAACAATTTTACGGCCGCATTCCCATTCTGACGCCAACCATTTAGGAAAATTAGTTATAGACAAATCAATCTTGATCGGGATTCGTACCCGCGACCTTTTAAGTCGGTCGGCGGCTACTCACCCTACTAAACCATCCGGCTGTTAATGTTATGTGCATGCTTTCCAACACAATTTGTACAGTATGAATGATTGACTGCGTCAATTTCAACTATATTATAAATTATAAAAAATGTCTTGCCTCACTAAATATTATTCTACACTATGTAATGTATTAGTTTTTAAGTTGCCCCTTTATTTATTCAATTTATTTTATTTGTTTTTTTTACATTTACAGGTACGCTGTATATTTCCGAGTTCAGCCTGTGAGGTTTTGCATTATTGCCCACTTAGTAAGTATTAATGAATTATTTTCAAGCTACAAATGTCTTCACACACGGATAATTTTTCACATCATTAGTTTCTATTCAGTCTTGTTTAATTCAATAAGTAACCGTATTACCGGCTTTTTAAAAAACTAAACATATTTCGCCGATGGTTAGGACCATTTATGGTGTAAATTGGAACTGGCACTTCTTGTACGCAACAGTGATGGAGAGAGAGAGAGAGAGAGAGAGAGAGAAAAGGAGAGAGAACGAAGGAGAGGATAACCTTATTCTAATTAAGAATTACTATTTTCGAGCTTTTGATGCTCTAAACTACATTTTTGTATGAAAAAATGGGTTTAGTATTAACGAAAGTTTAGACCGATCATGAAACATGAAAAAATTTCCTGTGAGTATTCTCCGGTATCTATATTTGAAGATTTGTTGCTTGGTAAGTTAACGTTTGTAACTATGTGACCATGCTACTCCCCCCATTGCACGTTGTACTCAATTGAAGCCTCCACTTGGAATCCCCAGTCCGCCTGTCCTGACAACTTCGTTATCTCTGCCCAAAATGTCCTCTCCTTTACTCGACCAAGACCACCTTATCTGTTGTCCCCTCCCGCTTCTTCCACCACCTGTCATGCATACCCGGCAACTAATCCTGGAAACAATACTTCGTCCACTTCCTTCCTCCCTCATTCACCTCGAATTTTTATAGTATTCATCATAAAGTCTTTCTTGGTCGTGCTGCAGTAGAAAAAATAATTTATATATGATAAATAACGAATTTATTAATTTTATTTATTAATGAATAATGCGAATAACTTAGCATAGTGGATTCCTACTTTGTACATATTTTTTTCACAAGGTTAATGGGGAAACGGGCCTGATAATACTTTTCGCAGAGTCATGTAATTGTTTCACTTCCCGCGGTAAATCACAGTCTGGGTTATTAGTCTTTTTTTTAGTTAAAGTGGTTTCCTCATTCAACGAGGTGGTACAAATGGAGTAATCTTCCTCCTATTATAGTGATGGATACTGTGCCTGTGTTCAGCCCCCTCCTACACATCAGTAATTTAAAGCGATCACATGCTAGTAAATGACGGTATGCTAGAAGAACAATTAACAGTACTTATCTTCTTAGGAATATTAGTGTTTTTTAAAGTTTGTGAAAGGGTACAGAATTACTCAGTTCCTTGAGATACTTCAAAATGTCTAAAAGTTGTAGTGTAGTCATCTATGCCCTAAGATAGCTGATCAGAATGCTTCTTTCCTTCTTTAGCTTGTTTTTTCATACCTGTAGGATAGCCCTAGGCTTTCCGATGATAATATTTTTTTCCCTTGTGTAACCTTTCCTGTTATATAACAGCCTTTTTCACCTCATGCCGTCTCGCCATCGTTTCTTCGGGCGACCGTACACCTACCTCTCCGTTCGTGCTCTCTCTCTTCATCAGTCCCTCTCTCCAATCCATCCGAGGGACATGTGTTCGTTCATCCGCCTCTCCTCCTCCTGTTAAATAGCTGAATGAAGCATTTAGTTCATCCAGTTTTTGATTTTTCTTCCTGAGGGAATATCTCTCTTTCTTTGATTTTTGATGACTTTCCAAATCTTTACTCTGGACCAAACAGATCATACTCTAGCTCTTGGGTAAGTCTTTACCATCTCCTTTTATCCCCTTTATCATTGTTTTTCTTCAATCTAACCTTTTTATGGTGTGGTTAATTTTCTTCCGTTGAGGGGTATCCTCTGTAGAGCATTCGTCTTTGTTTATTGCTTTAATTTTCTCGGTGAGATTTGTATTTCTTTGTTTTGTTATTTTTTAATAAATATTTTTTCTGTGACACCAGAGCCTCTCATAAAATTGATTTCCGTCTGTAGTCATTTTACATGTTCTCAAAAAATGTTTTTATAAAGTTGTCTATATACATACCTAATCTGTCTGCGAATTTAGACTTTTATAGCCCTCTCATTTTTTATTACCACGTTGTAGAGTTTAGAAATATTGACGGAACGAAGTTCTCTGGTGTGACACCTTCCATACCCATACTCAGTGCATACTAGTTTCCCTTCCTTGTCCATACATTATTCCATGTGGCTTTTACTGTATTCCAATCCACTCCGCAAATAGTGGTTTGTTATGTGAAGTGGCGGCCCCTCTGAGGATCAGAAGTCTTTTACGGACCTCTCACTCACTGAGGAACATATGCTAAGACGACCACCTTTTTTCTCTCTCTAACTCTTCGGTTTTGGAAAAATGGTTTATCTAACCAGGATAAAATAAACAGTAACCCCGCCAGTTATCTCCATGGATCATTGGAACGAGCCAGTAATTAATACATTCTCTCTCTTGTATAGCCCAGATGGTGTGATTATCACTATCACGTCAAATATATTTAGTATAGTCCATGATTTCGGCTGTGATATTATCCATCCTAAACGAAGAAACACCGAATGTTGCGTGGATCTTTACATTAGAGTCCTATTAAATATTTCCGTTAAAATAACTTTCTAACATTTCTATGACAATACTTATTCCAAATGAGAAGTTTATATTTGTATACATTTGCAGTTACATCACATGAGTTCAGGTTCGCGGTCACTATTGACGTGAGAATCAAATTGTCTCCTGAAACACATTGTCTCCACCTGAGTACTGCCTGAGAAGGCTAGCCATTAGTCTGGAATACTCTCTATATGATACATGCCACTGGAGCATCACCAGGTTCTCACGGCACGGGGAAAAAAAGGTCGGAAGAAATTTTGTCGAACAATGTGCTGGAAATGAAGAGTTCCTCATGCTTCCTCTTGATCTGTCAATTTTTTCCAGTCATTTTGTTTTTTGTTTAATCCTTTATGAGACGTAATACATTTTCTCTCTTGTATATCTCAGATGGTGTGATTAATGATTTTCCGGTTTAGTTTATTTTAAGGTGTAGTAGTTCTTACTCCATGATTTCCAACAGTCAATTGTAGATTATTATTTCTACTTTCATTCTCTTTCAAGATATATTTTCGGCGAGTCTGAATTTGAGTCCTTAATTTCCGAGACGAAATCCTTCAGCGCTGAGCATCCAGTGCACGACGCAGATTCAAAACGAGGGTCAGCCAAGGTCATGCTCGTCCTCGCCCCACGCGCGATTCACTCACCTCGACGTGTCCGTATCCATGAGCGTAAGTTTTACCACGTCGCCTCGGATATTTGGAACGTGTTTCTCTACGTTAAGTCCGTTGTTACCGTGACATCACTCTCCTCTAGCCTCTAAGGGTTCATGTGCAACATCTCACGGCAGAAGCTTTAATTCAATTGGGTCGCAGCTGGCAACGCCTGGGGAATAAAAGGATTTAGGTGAGAGTCGTGAGGGAGAGGGAGAGGAGATGGAGTTGGGTGGGAGAGGTAACAACTCGTAGAGAGGGAGAGGGGTGGGGACAGAAGGGAGGAATGGGGTGAAAGGGATTGGGGGGGGGGGGGGGGAGGGGGAGTTATCGGATTTCAAGGGAGGAATTAGTAGATGGATAGCTGGGGGAAAAGAGTGGCAAAATCCCTGCCTTATTAATATGATTGGCTAATCATTTCTTCGTGCAATTTTCTAGTCTATCTGTCCCCTTCCTGTCACATCTCCTCCAAAACCTACGCGCAGTCACCCTGCTTCTTTGGTGTACAACCCATAAATTAAATTTGGCATGCTCAAATGCTACCACTAGGTGCATTTGCATGCATCTAATGGCAGCTTGGAAATAATAACTTTAAATTTACTCCTTCTTTGTTAATATTCTCTCCTTTCATCATCTAAGAAATAAGTTACAAAAAGTTTTGTAACTTATTTCTTAGATTATGGATCGTTTCCACCACATCTCACCTGACTCTATAACGTCCCTCCTTTCACTTTATTCTTAACCTTAAAGCACAAATATTGGGTGTTATTCCGGGTTTAGTTACTTTATCACCGAACATTCTTCGATTGAATCGAACCTGGTATCAAAACATACTTGAGAGGGAACATGCTTATTGTTTTTTTTGTCATAAATTAAAACTTCGAAGTAAGTTTTATAAGTTATAAATTAAGTGCAAATTAAATATTAATGTTATTTATCCTCTCAGCAAGAAGTTTGTAGGAAAAAATATTGACGCCGGTGCTCTCTCTCTGCGACCTCAAGTTTTTACGGTTTTTTGAGCTAAGAAAATATTGTCCCGTTCTGAGGACAAGTTTTGGGACCACAAGCAGTGATATTTTTTCTAAGGTAACGGGGGGGGGGTCTTGGCCTGAGGCTGTTCCTCTTCTTTCTTGTTTTGTGGCTGGCCATCAATGATGATAAGCTACCAACTCACCCAGTAAACATGAGAGCAGAAAGTGCTCCGTAAAATCACGTTTTAGTGGGTAGAGAAGGGAACGAAAATGTAAGAAAAACAAAAGCAGAATATATTGACGAATGAACCTTGAAAGAAAGCGAGGATGGAATGGTCACATTTGATCACATGGGCGAAGGAGGAATAGTGAAAGCAGCTCGAAATGCGTTACCGGTGGGAGAAAAGCGTTGGTGATGCAAAAGAATGATTGAGTGATAACCTTAGTTCCTGTAAGAAATTAAAATGCTAATTGATGGAATTTTACTCTCTGTGTAATAAGCAATACCGCTTTCTAATAATAGGTCCCAAGTGTTTCCTTAAGTTAACTTGAGAGTTGAGGCCATCCTTGTGGATAATGGAGCGAGCCGAGAAGACTGGCCATTTTGGGGCCAATATTTCGCACGCAATTGTGATCGAACCCCCTTCCGAGAGAATAAATTTGGCCCACTGATCGCTCCAAAGAAATGTCTCTTTCAGTGTGACATCAGAGATAGACATACAGTAAATAAGCACATTATCATTAGTACTTCAATCCGAAGAATGGTTGGCTGCATCCTTTCCTATCTAGTACCCCTTGGTAGTTCTTTCTAATGTCTCTTATAATTTGCCCTACATATTTGTTCCTCGGTCTTTCTCGTGGCATCTTCCTTTCTATAATATTATTCACGAATTCATTGTGCCTCAGTTTGCCCTATCCACCTTGTTCTTCTTTTTCTTATAGTAAACCAAATTGACTTTTCTTCCACTCCACTACACTTCATCGTTCCTATCCGTCCACTTGATCGTCAGCATCCTCCAGCATCATGTTTTGAAGGCTAGAACTCATTCAAATAAGCACATTCAGTTTACATAAGTCAGAAGTTTTATTTTACATATAAGTATTATTGTGCGTATTACAGATAGTAATTCAAATAAATATGGCTAATATTGTTTCCAGTATGATGGCACGTTCGTATTTCGATATTGCGGAATCATTGCAATACTTCTTAGGATGGATATTCTCACGGATTAGGTTATATTTTTGTTGCTGTACTCTGCTCTTCATGCATTTACACAACAATGCTGGCACACGATCACCTGAGGGGCAGTGCTAAAATTGTCCTTCTAAGTCAGAGGGATGCTTTAGAGAAATATTCGACTGACCACTCTTTAAAAAGTGGAACTGGAGAAATAATAAAGTACCGCGTGGACGAAGCAGACATCTTCAAAATGTTTTTCCAGAGCAACTAGCTACTCTAAATATATTATTGCCCCCCGCAGGACTGGATATATGGACGACATCTTAATGTATCTGAACAGGATAGAAAAACAATTTCAGAACTATTTTTCTATCCCTCTCAAACGAATTTTCTCAAATTACGATAATATGTCATCCATGAAAATTAAGGACAGACTATACTTAAGGATCTACTCGAAGATATTGATTTATTCTGTAATCCTAATTATGAACGTCGTAGATAATGACTCACGAATGGACGGTGACCAATAAGCCCTTTCCTCGAAGGCGGCGATGGGCAGAATCCAAGTGATGATAGAACCCCGTCATGAGCATGAATGTCGTCCCAAGTTCACTAGTTACTATATGAATTTGATATCAAAATAATCTCAGCTTTTATCGACCGGAAGAAAACACGTCGTATCTAAGCCAAAAATGACAAAAAAATGGTCATGCGAGATAGACAACTAGCTATTCATATTCATGATACCCTTCAGCCGGGCGAAAAGGTCGCTCGTATAGATGCTGTCTTCTTGACGTGGAGAAAGCATTCGAAAAGCTTCTACACAGTATATTGGTACATTTTCTCACATTTTATGGCATTTCTGAAAAAATAATAAATGATTCAGCTATTTCATATTTTAACGAAAGTGGAAAGTATTCATCGATGCGCGATCGCTCCTAGCATCCACAACCAGTCACTTTCAGGGTACCGTGTAGTTATAGAAATCATGCCATATCAATTGGAGAAAAAAGTAGAGAAAATCTGTTTCCTACTCAATTTAGTAAAAGTTTGATGCAATTTTCCACAAAAAAATATATGTTTATTGCAACCTAGGTTTCGATGCTACATCATCACCAGGCAATGGAATGGTAAATTACACTCATATATATATGTTCATATAGTGCGGTCATGGGAGGGGGAGGAAGGGTATGATGGGGGCCATATTTCCTTCTCCCCCCCCACCTTACTGTTTCCCTCTCCCCCCCCCCACCCACCCTTCATTCCTTCCTTCATTCGCGCTGCGGCTCCTCTTTCCGAATTATTACAGGAACCAATCTGTAGTCTCACTTTTCCACGCCAGGTCTT
>WURS02276712.1:0-18923 GCA_011762765.2 Rhinocypha anisoptera
CCCACCTCACCGCCCTCCTTTTTTTTTTATGAAACGGCGCCCCCCCAGAACTCCACCCGAAAAAACACCCTTTCCCCCCCCCCCCCCCTCCCCCCCCCCCCCCCCCCCCCCCCCCCCGCATTGCTTCCTTTTTTTCGCAACAGGAGGACGCATTTACGTAACAACGGTCCTCTTACTGCCCATCCTTAACGATCGAGAAGCATCACCAGATTGACAAAATTGTCCGGCCGTTGGAATGACTAATTTAAAGGACTGAATTCCTTTCTTTTCTCAATTGGCTAAAGCGAGCATATAAAAACGGAAACAAAAAAAGAGCAGGCATCAGTTCCTCAGTCACCTCAACACAGAGCAGTTGTTCAAGAAGTGAAAAACAATGGAGCTCTTCAAGGTAAAAGGGGTTGGCTAGAAATATGTTTTTTTTTAATAAGGGGAAACCATGAAAATTGAAAAATATATAACCCAAAAAAATCATACTTTTTGAACTTAAAAAAATAATATAATCCTTGGGTGTAGAATTTTCCTCAAGTTCCCATTAAAAACAATATCTCAAACCTATTTGTTCAATCATAAGGCTGCTAGAAATTTTATCGAAATATTTTGCTAGTCGATTTGGCATTTAAACAGCAATATAAGAACATACGTGTCAACAACCATTAAGTATTTTTAATAACGCCGCCTTATGCGCCATAATGGTTTGTGGTTACCACAAGGGACGCGAGACACATTTACGAGTGATATACGATGGTTTCAATAATGAAAGGTTAGCCATCAAGGCTTTGCAAGCATATCATTAAGTCTCTTTCAGCTTTATGTCACTTAAAATAAAAAATGATTGCATAAACTCATGGATATTTATGTTAAGCAATTCATTTACTCATTTAATTGTAACAATTCAATGTCTTTAAAATGCATTGAGTTAATTGAACGTTTTCAGCTAACATTATTTGGATATGTTTCCAGATTTGCTTTGCTGTTTTAGTCGTGTCATCTGCAACCCTGGCTTTACCTGGAGACAATTATTGGGGACTAACAGGACACGGGTACAGCAGTAAATTCGTAAGAATTATTTATTCGGAATTTTTTCCATTTCATATTTCAATACTTTATCAATCATGCTAATCTATGAATCCACAATGTAACAATTGACGATTTTCAAGTGATTCCATGGATATAGAAGATTCAAGAATTTATTTTCATTATATGTTTCTCCAATATGCATCCACAAATTTCCATAATGGCCAACTCAAGTTGTGGAATTCAAATACACGGTAATTGGAATTTTATATTATAGTAATCAGCCGTGACACCGTTTTCGATATACTATTCAGTTGTTCGTCAATTTTGAAATAGAAAACATGTGGACAATGCCGTAACAACCAAGTAACAGTTGTAAAGTCACAATGGATAATATCGATAGTGAAGATAATATCGAATTTTCCTTCATGTCAATTTCACTATTGGGTAAATTGTGGTCAAATACATTTCAACGTCTCCTTATTATCCAATATTCTATCCAGAGTAATAGAACTTCTTAATACTTCGTAATACTTCGTAATACTTTGTCTTTTGGAGTTCTGGGAAAATTTACCCAAATAATAGACCTTGGCCTTCAATCACGAAATTTTGGTGAGTGAAACTGCATCTTTAATTTTGAGGCAAAAAATCGATGTCTTTGCGCCGGATTGGTTGATTTTATTGCCAACAGATCACGCAAATTTGTTCCTCAAATCGCTTTGAAACATCAGTCTGAACGCATACGCCACTGGACTTCTTTTTCTCTCTCGACAGGCGTATCCGAACTACAGCTTCGACTACGGCGTCCACTCTCCCCACACGGGCGACGTGAAGAACCACCACGAAACGCGTCACGGCGACGTCGTGAGGGGCTCCTACAGCCTGCACGACGCGGACGGAACCATAAGACAAGTGGATTACGTGGCGGACAAGCACAACGGATTCAACGCCGTGGTCAAGAAGATCGGCCACGCGGTGCATCCTCCCACCGAAGTCGTGCGCCACCACCACCAACCGCACCACCAGTTGGGGGGCGGCGCCGGTGCTCACTTCGACGGAGGGTTCTACGGCGCCGGTGCCCACCTAGGCGGCGGGCTCTACGGAGGCGAGGCCTTCGACCACGGAGACTTCGGGTTCTATGGAGGAGGTCTGTCCGGCGGGAAATACTACGCCTTCGCGAGCAAGAGTGCCGGACACCTGGGAGGTGGACTGCACCACGGAGGTGGTCACTTGGGAGGCGCCACTTCTTACGCCAACGGAAACAACTTATCCGTCAAACATTACGGGGTGGCGAGATACGCTGCCGGTCACTACGGCGACCTTGGCACGAGCTCCTTCGGGCATGGGCACAGCTACTCGATCAAACACTTCGGAAGTGGAGGTCACGGTGGACATTTCGGTGGAGCCACGTCATACGCAAACGGGAACAGTTTTTCCCTGAGTCATTTAGATGGACACCACCATTAGAACGTGTTTTAGAATTTTATTTTTGTATCATCAATCTCCAGAATGTATAACTGAAAAATCATGTGAATAAAAAAGTGTTTAACTATTTTGAAGTATATACAATTGTTGTTTTCTTTTTTCAGTTCAGAATCCCGTTCATCGATAAAAAAAATTATATTTTATAATGGGATACTATCAATTCTAATGGAAATGAAATATATTTTATGGGTGTATGTTTTTTTAAATATACGATACGCCCACACCATTACAGTAAAACATGTGTAACAAATAAGTTTTTCTACGTCTAATCGCCAGAATTTATAAGTGAATAAGCATGTGAATAAATAAGTTTTCAATAAATGTAAAATGTGTACAGATGTATTTCTCTTTCATTTAATCACTCCTTTCAAAAATTATTATTAAAATGTATATTGTGAAGGGATTAGTCCTAATAGGGGAATTCATTACATTTTAGGTGTGTATTTTTTTTAATAGGTTCACCCTGCATCAGAATAACTAGATTTTTGACGAGTGTATTTGAGTAAATCTAATTCTTAAAACTTATGTGTGTAATGATAATTGAATTTTCACGTAAAAAAATGCCATGGCAGATGTAAGTAAAAAAAAGGAAAAGAATCACAGTAAACATGACGAATAATTTGTCAATGTCCACGACGATGCCATCCGTACTTTATTTCATCTTGTCATGCTTTCAGCTCTAACGCACATTCTAAGTTTCACTTAGGAAAGACTCGTCTAATACGCATTTCCTCAAAAAGCGGACACTTTGCTCTTACTTCACCTAGGAGTTAGAAAGGCTTTGGGGGTGGGGGGGGTTGAGTATTTCCAAAATGCGTTCTCATTCTCCCGGGGCATTCGATATGGAAGGCACGTTAGTTAACGGAGCATGGCATTATCAAGCGGATTATCCTTTCTCAATGCACGATACTACTCTTTTGTTCCCCCGAAACCCACGGCTGCCTGCCTACCTCCTCCCTTTGGGGTGCCTCTTGACTGCTTTCCCAAATGACCCGGGAGCATTTCACGGAATTTCTTAACCCGTCCCTTTGAGAGGACCTATCGGGAGATGAAGTTGGCAAATCCTGACGGTTACGGATCAATTGGAAAAAAACCTTTACCTTCAAAAATTTCCTCTCTCGTTACCAAACAAGAGAAGCCACGATCCGGCTATAACCACGGGGTGTATAAAAAGGGAGACGATGGATCTCGAGGCATCAATCGAGTGACTTCTGATCTCCAGTGAATACCTCAAGGGAGCAGTGAGCATGCAGGTTTTACGGGTAAAAATACCTTTCGTTTCCGATAGAGCCTAACGGGATTCTGTTAAGGGTATTCACGTCAAACTTCAGTCAAACGTAGTCTTATATAAAATACGCGACGAAACGAGTGGAGAAATTGTGTTTTTGTTCATAGGATACGCCAGCGGCTATATCCAATTACCGCTTCACAAAAGTAACCCAAATGGACTAATCCTAGGTGCCCTAGGCAGGACACTAAACCGCGACCTTTGGGTCAGCCGGCTAGCGCACTACCCACTAGGATAACCAGAGCAATGGGTAGTATTTTATATCTAGTTGTGCGTCTCATTAGTGAAGAAGATATAAAACGAATCAGAGTGGAAGGGAGTGCACCATAAGCTAGAAGCATCTGGAGTATCTACCGTTATAAGGACATAATATCGGACTTAGTTAAACTATTAGTCAACTAATTGATTTAAAAAAGTGAATGTAGATCAAAAAATAAATTGTAAATATTGAAAACACGCTGTTTAGCTAGATTCACATGAAGTACTTACTTAACGCTCAATTTCAAGCGGAATGGTAGTGTAAAAGTCAGGGAGGGTTTACTCTCTCCATCTTACTTTCGCGGTTCTTGCAAAAATTTATATCGTTATTTTTACTGATTTACCTACAGGATTCCTTGCACTATTATGATTAAATTCTGCATCAGATTGCATATCGGATAAAGTTAATAATTACTATTAATAAGTTTCACCAAAATGACGCTAGCTGTCAGCGCAACCTAAAACGTAATCTTACTACTACTAAGTACTCGTATCACGAGTTACATTTTCCAATCCTTTCTTTTTTTTTGTCTTTTACATTATTATTACCAAAAAATTAAAGGAAAATGTTTTTTACAATTCGTCCTTTGACTAAAAACACTCATCTGACGCAGAAATATGAATTTACACAATCTAAGCCTTTTTTAAAATTAGATATTCAATGTAAGTAAACCTTTTACTTCAGATTTAGTTATTTTTTTCTTTAGTTAAAACCGATTACTCGTATGATGGCGGAGTTCCAGGAAAATTCGCTTTTCATTTTGCTAGTCTCTCCCATAAATGGATTTTTTTTTCATTCTCAAACTTAACACGCCATTAGTGAACGAATGGAACGAGATTTTCTTTCGGAAGTATACGATAGTTCGGCATAAATAATTTACTGTCTCCAAGTGGGACACAATTTACTGACTTTTTCCTAATTTTCTTCTTCTAGTTCGCCTTCCTAGCTGTGGCAGCGTCTTCGTGTGCTCTTGCTTTTCCAGGAGATCAATTCCCTGGAGGGGGCGGAAATCATTTCGAAGGTCCTCACGTGAGTACGGATAATAAGGATTGAGTCAATTTGCATATCCGTATTAAAAAATCAAGTGAATTGCCTGATGAATAATAATAGTTCAGAATGATACGCAGGCGATTTAAAAAATTGGACGAAACTTATAAAGAATTTAAATGCCCAATTAATTTAATCTTTTACATACCCGTAAGGTTCATAATACTCGTGAGATCACCTATTTGCTATTGTTTTTTTTAAATTTATTACATTCTGTCCTTATCACGAACCAAATTTCTCTGATGACATGGAACTGAATTTATGATCAAGTTCCGTATAAAAGAATTGTCGTCTCAGGGAAGTCGTCTGAACGTCCCCTGCGTTCGCGCATATGTCAACTATCTTCACCTCGACAGGCATATCCAAAGTACAACTATGATTACGGCGTCCACTCTCCGCACACCGGCGACGTGAAGAACCAATGGGAGGAGAGGAACGGGGACGTGGTCAAGGGCAGCTACAGCCTCAGCGAGCCGGACGGCACGGTCCGTCAGGTTGACTACACCGCCGACGGACACAATGGATTCAACGCCGTCGTCAAGAAGATCGGCAAAGCGGGCCATCCCCCCACCGTCCACCACGGCCCCGGGGCCTACGGGGGTGATCACTACGGCGCCGGGCATCCCGGCGGCGCCTCCTCCTTCGCATCGGTGAAGAATGACGCGGGGCACCACGGAGGGCCCCACCACGGTTCTGGCCTCTACGGCGGCGGTCCGAATTTCGGCCTCGGCCCTCTGGGAGGTGGACACTTGGGAGCTGGACACTTGGGAGCTGGACATTTGGGAGCTGGACATCTGGGAGCCGGTCATCTCGGAGGCGGACACCTCGGAAGTGGACCTCTCGGAGGCGCCACCTCTTACGCCAACGGCAACCTCCATACCCCTGCATATTACGGGGGTCACAAACCCTACGGTCCCGCTGCTTATGGTGGCCCTGGTGGCTACGGGGGACCTGGTGGCTACGGGGGCCCTGGTGGCTACGGGGGTGGTTACCTTGACGGAGGTTACGGGGGCAACCACGGGTATGGTGCGACGTCGCACGTCAGTGGCCACAAGCTGGCCTTGGGGAACTACGGAGGCGGTCACCATGGTGGATACGGTGGGCACGGAGGCTACTGGTGATTTCAACTCCCGACTAGCAAAGTGAGATGGTGGAACGTGCCCGCTCCGCAGAATCTCAAGCCGCCAAAGTAATCTCTCCTCGGGAGGAGAAGAATGAGATATATTTTTTCGCATGAAAACATTTCCATTTATCCATTGTTCTTGTTCCTAAGTCCCATCACCAGTTATATGTCGCCATTAAAAATAAAAAATATACCAAATAACGATAAACTTTTTCTTTGGTCTTCTATCGACTATGACACCCTGCCTAACTTCAAGTTGATTTTGGTGTGATTGCAATTAAATTATTTAAAGTAACGTATTGTAAGATTTCTGCAAAAGTGACTTAGAAAACGTGAGGTATGGTTATAAATGCGGGGGCCATTAACAATTTAGGCAAAAAAAGAAACTTTATTATACTTTTATTTAGAACAATGAATCCAGCTTTCAGGTTCATACGGATTTATAACAATAACCCGACCTGTGAGTTGCATATATATTCAAAGTCATATCAAGTTTACAAAATAATAAGCGATAAGTGAAAATTACTATGTTAATAATTTAAGTAATATCTAAATTCGTTTTAATTAAGAAGAATAAAACACTCGGCAATAGTTTGATTCGGATATTACACTTCATTTGGCGGTGACAAAGTGTCTACGGTAAAGTTAGGGAAAAATTCCATGATATTAGACTTTTAATGATATTTCATCATCACCGGAGGCATCCAGCCATAGACAGCTTGCTGTTTCAATTAGTGGGAAATTTTTTATGAAGAATAACATCAAGAATTTCATCATAAAATAATCAAATTTTAGCTAAGAAATGTTGTCGGCAATGGAAGAGTTCCTCCCTGGAACAAGCGACAGAAGAGAAGAAATAATGGCGTTGTCAAGAAACGCATAACTTTAACCACACATATGCATGGAATTCCACAAAAACTTATTTATTACGGAATACCATTCTTCAAACTTTACCACCTGTCGTCTTGCCTTCCGTACTTCAATGCTTACCTGTCTCAACATTAAAACTACGCCTTATCCGGACGGCCGATGGCTCTTCCTGCTGGTGGAAGTACGGGGAAAATTTTCGCTATTCTATCCTCCTTCTTACTATTCGTGACAATTCTTTTATTTTGTTGCTATCACACCCAACTACATTATCATTTCAATAGTTAAGATATCCCAAAGTTAGCGGCCGACTCGGTCTCTTGGTCATTTTCGCATCTTATCTTACTTTTATTTCCATTTCGTCAAGGACACATGATGTGACCTCGGTATCAGCTTTCGTCCCTGCTATTATATGTGTTCATTTGTTCGGTTACCTCTTTTGGAATCAGTATTATTTGGTTGATAGTTTCCATCTCCGAATATTAACTTCTAATCACCCTCCTACTCTCTAAGCTTTTTTATGTTCCCACCTCCTAAACTTCTAAATATTTGGTATTTAAAACCTTTCTATGGTGGAAACGTTTTCTTTGGTTGACTATATGCTAGTACACATCCAACGGCATATTCGCACAATGTTGATTGCCCCAAAGACTAGAGCCGTATTTTGTGACATTTTATTACTCTAATACACTAAATTCTCGCTCTGCCCAAATCATATACAGCTCGTATGCTCTATATCACGTTCATTTTCATCTATTAATGAAAAAATCGTCAGCATAACAAAATTTCATTATTTTTTCCCGATGAATCACTGTTATCATAAATTAATTAGTATGTCATAAACACATGGTGGGTTACGTCGTGCTCTTACGTATCGTCAAAATGGAGTAAGGAAACATACTTCAACTTTGGCGAAATTGGGGTAGGACTGTGGTTGCTAGAGTGTACCTAAGCCTGAAATACGAGAACCCTGCAACAGAGAATAGACATAGTGTAAAGGCAATCCACATGTCCCTGTAGCACACTTTCATAGTATGCATACTGCATAGTATACAACTGCAGGAACGACTGAAGTTAATGAATCTTGGAAAAGGCTATTCAACGATCACGCCATTGGGGACATTTTTATTATGAACTTCAGGTTGACTAGTTGGTCAGTGTTAGTTTTCTACATGCGTTAGTTTTCTACATACGGTTTCCCTTCTATTTACGATGACGTAAGAGTAATGATATCAATATTCAATGATCTTTACGTCTACATAACAAAAGACTTTTATCCTGGAAGCTGAGGAAATACACCTAGAAACTATCAAGGTATCCTACAGGCGCAAACAAGATAAGACCCGGTCGGAGCCAACGAGAGAGGTTGCTGCTTAAGACCAGACGAAGGATATATATATTCCCGTAAACATTTTTTTTTAAACTTCTAATTGTATGTACCCATTCAAAAAAATAGGAATCTGGATTTGAGGAAAAACATTTCAGGTCCAGTTCTTAAAAATCCTTCCTGGGATGTTGCTAATGCCAGATTGAACTAATTTAATCATTTTATATAATATGCAAATTTACGGGTGAAAAAATGAAAGGAAATTTTCTATATCATTAAGCATGAATGATTAAAAATATGTTCCTAACGTAACGATGCTGCTGACAATTTATTCAGTTCGGGCGATACATGACAATGCTCGCGAATTGACACAGGAGACGTCGGACCGTGACTATTTTATGACCTTTCCTTTGCTCATATTATTTCCTACATTTTAGTGACTGCATAATAGACGTTAGCTAGATGGATCTGAAGGCCTTTCTTCACCAAAACATGGACACCAATGATAGGGAGACAACCTAAGTATTGTACACACCTAGGAGAAAATAATTTTTGCAATCACTCCGCATAAATCTTAATTCGGAAACAGTGGATAATATACTAATCATAAAACACTTAGTAAACCTTTAGAAGGAATAACAATACTATTAAATTGAGACAAGCAATAATAAATATAAATAATATAAAACTCTGAATATAATAAAATTTACACAATATTGCCTAAATGCTCAAAAAGTTGCATCTTGAATCGTATTACAATACAATCGTGTTTAAGCTAACACGTAACATGCTGTCCTAAATACAGGAAACAAAAAATGGTGGGGGGAGAACATTAATTCCCACAAATTTATGTGTCTAAAACGTTTTATATCTTTCACTGCCATAGAAGGAGAGGAAGAAATATTTGACGGAACGATATTATCTCAGACGGAAAGGTACCTCCGTTTGACGCCTTTTTAAGGGCGTAATTTAGAAAGTTGACGGTTGGCGTTTTTAAGGAGTTGAGACATTTTTATTCATTTTTCTCACGACGGTGGACGGAGGGTGCATACTTTTGTTTCCATGCTACACAATTCACACCATAACTCAGCGAAAGATTCAATCGAATTCATCTTTTGGAATTCGTTTATAAGAATATATGCCATCTCCGCGGCCGTTTTTACCCTCAATAAATGTTCCCACGCACTCCCAGAAGCCAATATTTCCAGACTTTACCACCCAAATAAAAGCCTTAAATGCTTGGAATTCTGGCAATATCCACCAGTGTTGCTCGGACCTTCTGTAGTTCACAAAAGGAGTTTTTTCGGGCGTCAAATATGGATCTTCTGACTGTACTGGTAATGTATTCCAAAATTTCCTGGAATAATTATTATTAGTTTTATTTATATTGAAATGAGAGAACAGCTTTGTTATTCCTCACAAAATGCAAATTACAAAGTTGTTCCCATTTCAATATGCTGAGAAAATTTCACAGTGTTTCGCCTGACAAAGCGGATTCCATTTGTTTTAATTCCGAACGTAGGACGTGTATGTTTTTGAACTGGGGATAATCTCCTTACGCCTTCATCGATGTTTATTTTAATATTTTTATTCTTTTATATTTGTTCATACACTTCTCACGACGGACGAAAGTCGTCGTGAGAAGTGTGGTCATTATTAGGGAAAACTAGAATGGGATCCTAATGTCGGCTTTATAACTATAATCCTTGCTTTGAGGTTTTGCTAAAGCATGAAAAGGCAATGGGTGAGATATAAATCTCACGAAATTTTGATTGAAATTTTCAGAAAAATGTTATTTTCTTGATGCCAAAAAAATATTGGCTATCTTACCACACCCCTGCGCAGAGTAAAGGAGAGATTTTCTTAAAAAATTGACGGAACAACGGGAACTGGTTCATTTACCTATAAGTAACTATTGACTTATGGACAAAAAAAGAAAAGTAATTGGAATTAATTCTTGTTACCTTATGACATATATTAGTGACATGATGATCGAAATACCTATGACATAATTAGCAAACACTTTCATCATAGAGCAAATTTCTCATTATGAAAACGTTTGACTCCAAGAAACAAAACATTTTGTAATTCTTGGAGTGATTTTAAATCTTGGAGATTGTTTTTCGGGGTCACGAAACAGTTCCCTAAAGTTACGCCTGAAACCATTTCTTCTGTGAAAACGTTTATAAAGACCGGTTGGCAAAGTATAACAATTCCATATTTTATACCCGCTGAGTGGGAGCAGTAAATATTTTCCTGAAATGCGCACAAGGGTAAGTTGATACCCAATTTTTAAAAATGGAATTAACCAAAATGTATTTAATCACCATTTCAGGTTACTTTCCTCGTTGCAACGGTGGCCGCAGCAGCTCACAAACGCATCGATAATTACCAGAGCAATATAAAGAATGACAACAGCAATGCACAAGCGGTATGGACACACTTAATCAATATTATGACAAAGATTAATATTATTTGTAACACTAGATAACTCTCTTTTTCTGAAAAATATTTATGAACCATGGCATATATTCTTTTATTTTCATGCACCAAAACTATCTCAAATTTTCAAGTTCATTTATGTCGCCTAAATTCACCATATGTATTCAATATTCTAAGTCCACGTTTTATTATTATTAAACCGCCATTTTCAAACATGAATAGACTTTCTCTTATGATTAAAACGTTATAAATAGTAATAATAATATTACGAGGCCGGATTATGTAATTACAAGAAATTAACGTGATAACGTCGACGTGAGGGCATGTAATACGTAGCAATAATAATTTCGGCATATTTTAAAAATATCTTGCTAACCTTTTCATGATAATCTCTAGCCATTTGGAAAAACTTGAAACCTATCTTGTGATTACAATTATTATTCATTTAACAGAAAGCGAAAAATCCTACAGGAAAACATAAAAGTATACCGCAAATTAGGGTGCAAATCCTTTATTAGGCTGAGAGTAAAAAAACAGCACTTTTCCACAGAAAAATAAAACTTTATTGTACGACGTACATTTCAGCTCACTTAGCTAACAACAGGTACAAAGAAGCTTGTACTTCAAAGAAACTTTCTTTTTACCTGATGATAGCTCAGTGAGCTGAAAAGTACGTCGTACAATAAAGTTTTATTTTTCTGTGGAAAAGTGCTGCTTTTTACTCTCAGTATGAATAACATCCACCACATCACGCCTGATTCGGTGAAAATTATCCTTTATTAGGGTTTAAATGTAAATCAGTGGTATTCTTAAATAACATTTAATATTGATGCAGGAAAATTACAATGTTTAAAAAATCATAAACCAGATACAAAAGGAATAATTGCTCGTATATGATAAAAAAAAGATAAAATTATTAAATTCCAATAAAAAAATTGATTTTACGACCATAGTTTCAATGCTTAGTACCATCTTCAAGTATCGAAACAATGTCCGTACAATAAATTTATCTTGTGATATTTACAAAGTTTATTTATTTGTTCGCATCCTGGAAAAATTCCACAATTTAAAACCCGAAGCTATGAATATTTTTCGTAGAACTGATCATTTTTCCCACGGAACTTATCTCGCAGTTGGCCGACAATGTCCCACACTCATCTCATAACCTTCCGGACAGCAATGTTCTACTAAACTCAGCCCATTTTCCCGAGGACCACCGCTTCCCGCCAACATCGTATGCAGAGGTCGACCGGAACTTCGGCCCCATCAGAACCGCTTACGGCCTCAGCATCAACCACCCCCATGGGTCGCCAATCCACGGATGCACGAAATATCACGGACTCCCGCTCTCCGCCAGTGAGATTTGGAATCACGTGCCTGTGAACGCCCGGCAGAACGAATACTATTACCCTAATGCATTCGGATACTTTGCCAACCATGAAAGATATCGCCTGAGGGACCTTCCTTTTGGAGACAGATACTCGTTTCTTTTGGGGAGCGGTAGGGGTCGTTACGGTCCAACTGAACAAAATGATAATTATGGTTTTCAATTAGGATATAAGCTACCTCCAACTGCTGCTATACTTCCTGTTGACTACCTAGGCTTATTTCCTGTTGCTAATTCTCCAACAGCCATCAGAAAGATTCCGTTCTCCGCACTGTTCCCGAAATGGCGTTGAAGCTGTCATTTTACCATCAAATTAATGTTATTAAAAACTAATGAAAATAATGATAACTCTATCAATCTCTGAAACAGGAATCGTAGGTAAATATATATATATATAACATAGTCGGATCACACACGTGAGAGGATATTTGTCACAAAACCACGCAAAAAACATAGGCACAAAAATATATATAAACTCACTAGTTTTTTTATTTTTCGGTGGTTACTGAACCACCTTCATCAGACCGGAGATTAGACGAAACTCATATATGTATATATATATATCCCTAACTCAGTGGAAAACTACTACTACTATAGGCTCCTGAAGGTATATATAAAATCCTTTTCTATGGCCGTGAATAACGTAGGAATATTTGCCTTCATCCACGGTATCTATTTATAGCAGGTAAACTTAATGATAAGCAGTGAATATGTCTTTATTTCTTTTACTTCAAAAAATGTTTTAAGACACAAATGTAAGGCGAAAAATAAATTTATACGCAAATGAAAACTTAAATATCATTTATGTGGCCCATGGACCCCTTTATCTAGACACCTAAAAACAAACCCGAGAAATTTTGAAAATTTTGATTGTCTGATCGTGTCAAAAGTTCACCTCAAAGAACACCAAAGTATATACTCGTAATGAAAGTAGGGGACAATTGGGACACCATTGATCAGGCATTTGTGAAATGAGTAATGGCGCCCTTCGAGAACTACCGGACGCGATTACGTGAAGCACTGAGATGCGTATTTGGAACTAAAAATTTGAAACAATCTTCGAATGCTTGTAGAGCATATTTAAAATTAATTACTGTAAAAATCAATAGGAGCTTCTTGTGAAAAAAGGACAATTTATAATTTACGTAATCTTTTTTTTAATTATGCCGGATATTCCCACGCACAATAAAATCGTATAATAAAAAAAAATTATCCATGTCACTGTCAATTCCTGTGTCAATCATCGTCATCACCTGTGTCAATCGTTAAATCGGCATAACTTTTCTCTTAATAACGATCAAATTGAAAGCAATCTAAAAGTGTGCCTCCAACAACTTATTCGATATTTCACCATTTTTGTCAATTTTGGTTGCTAAATACCTCACTAATATTCCACCACAAATTGCCACCCGTGCACGAGTAAATGAATCAGAAATGGCGACATTTAGCATAAATATTAATTACTATTACCGCATAGTTACAATTTTAACTCTTTTGAAGCCAAAATCTTACAAATATTCGTAAGACTGATAAAATGGCATAAAACGTATACTTAAAATTTTTAAGGGTTTTAACGTTACATGCACTACAAAAATAATGTCGATGCTGAATAGTTTTCCATGCAAGCGTATTAATGAAATATTTACAGAAAAACAATCTACTTTTTTAAATATGAAAGTAGTTAATGGAAAGTCAATAACACGATAGGCATATGATATCGCGCTGTCTTGACATAGTAACCTACATCTTCTAAAACGTTTCTTGAGCTATAATTTAGCTATACTACCTTTTAAAAATGTATGCCCGAAACACAATACTTAAAATACATTTGTACTCATTTTCAATAAAGATTTAGTGGTTTTTGGTGTTTCTGTTTGAGCTATTATATTCTTAAAAAAATATTTTTTAAATTTATACCCGATGGATATTACTTGTCAGTGTACTTGAACTATAATTGTACTAAAAAATGTATTGGTACTAATTCTCAATAAATGGTATCATTTAAAAAAATTACTGATGCTTTAGTAGTAAATGTCATCAACTCAAGATATTTTAATAAACGAAAATGAATCAGAGACAACCCAATCCATTTCCATGACATGACATATTACGTGATGTTAAGTAAAAAGAGAAAAAATGAAATATAAGAGGCTTCAAAGCGCCGTAAGGCTTCACATAGCGAAAAAATATCTCTAATTATCTCGTTAACTCACACTTTCCCTACTCTGAAAAATTACTCGCGTGGAAGGTTTTTGCGAAACCTCATCAAGAACTGTGGAGGGACCCCATATATAAAAAAAACGACCAGTTTCTCCGATGGACAGTTCGCTTACGCGTTCCCGGATAGTGTACATCAGTGAATTTTCCTGCCAAACATAGCCATGCAGCCTTTTACGGTAAGATTTTTGTGTAAAGTTATAATGTTTTGAAGAAATGATAAGGATCAGGATTGATGGCAAGTATATGTCCACTTAAATCTAGATTGGTATAGACTTTTGAGGAACAAAATACAGCATTTTGTATAAATGTCAAGTTTCGAAGGCTCTTTATTACTTTATTGAGCGGGTGATATATAAAGAGAATAAGATGCGAAAAGCTAATTTAGGAAACATTACTCTTCATATTTAAACATTATCATTCCATTGTTCTTTTCATCCTGGAGTAGATAGCTTAATCTTTAAGAATCATAAATCTACCTCTGAATGTAATGGTAGACGCGGAAACTTTGAACTTCTAAGAACGCAATCATTTTTTATATGCTGTGGAGTGTTCCCCTAATAAACAACGGCATTTGCCTCGACAAAAGAACTAATGGCTTTATTGGAACTTAACGAAAATCATAACCAATGGTTTCTATAGGGTCTCCTATAATTAAATTTGGGCCAACCATTATCAAGGAAATGTATTTGCGAAAGAGTTGTCAACGGAACGCAAAGTGGTGGAGAACTGTTCAAAGTCAAGTCACCTCAGGCCGCCTAGTTGACCGAGATGTCGATAAAGGAGTCTTTTAGGAAACCATTCATATTGGCTATGCATTTTCCATTTCCCTAATTGTCTTTTAAACCTTTTTAAAAGAACATGTAAATCTTTGTCAAAGCATAGGGATAGGCCATATTGTAAATATGCTAAAATAGGGCAACGGATAAGTTTATACAGATCCCTAACTGTCCACGTCCATTTTAAGGAATAGAATCACTTGAAATGAGTAGAAACTCGTGTACATAGAATCGGAAACCATATCTAAGTCACATCAGGAAGCGATCCGAATACTGCAATTGAATTCCAAATCGATGTTAACAGCTGAAGTCGGGAATACTTTTGCATTTGCTTTACTGCTTTCTTTCAATTTACAATTGCGTATATTAAAAAAGATATCTTAGTAAGCACCATTTATAGTTACCTAGGCCCTACTTAATGCTCTTACTTACAGGTCATTTTGGTCCTAACTTCATTGGCAGCCATGGCAGCGGCCAATCAAGGAGGATACCTCTACAAATCCTTTCCGGTGATCGGACATTACGCTGATCATTATGTAAGCTTCAAATGACGGATGACTGATGGGTCCTTGCTTCTTTTTTTTATTCACTGATACGAATTACGCTCGTCATTTTTTTATTTCCTAATATTTAAAGATGAATATTGATGAATTGAATTCAAGATGACCTCGTTGATTTACAATAACATTAATCCAAAATCAATTTTTTTAATCAATACCAAATCAAATAATATATTTTTGAAAACTTTAGGTGAAAGTGAAAGTGGCAGCACACAATATAATTTATCTATACTATCATCAGCCCTAGCGGAGTGTAATATAAAAGCTCAAACTTTAATTTTACTCTGAACAGGAATGAATTTGTTTGAAAAAGTTGTGTTACAATCGGGGAATTTGATATTTCCATAAATTGACTTATTTTACTATTAAGGGACAGTTTTAATATCGTTTCGAACTCTATTATTCTACCAGCAAACATATGCGACGAAATAAATCCAGACTAAAACTAGCTAAAAAGTGAGAAAATTCAAAGAAAATTTAAACACATTCCTTCCAATACCATCTTTATTCACCTTCCTTCCAGGTCTGAAGAGCCAAACATTATCGCTGAACAGACCTGAAACAACACATTTGTTGAGTTTTTTGTTCCTATTTAGGTACTTTGGATATTTTTATTACTTTTTATGTCCCATATAATAAAATTAATTACAAACTCCTAAAATTATTCTTAAAAAAGCCTTTACGAATAAACCATCAGGTGACCTGATGGTGAAGTTTATTTTCTAATTCAAATCTCGGGTTATGCTGGCAAATTTCATTATGGTTTGCTCTTAAAAATTTTTAATAAGAATAAATATGGGACAGGACCACCTCAGCTCGTTTCTTTCACTTATAATTCTGACGATGGATAAAATTTTTATTTGTAGAATTAAGGAAAAAGGAACAGCTAAAAGAAGGTTTGCGTTATATGCGTGACAATCGATCTATCGCCATTACAGGCCTATCCGAGATACAGTTATAACTACGGAGTCCACTCACCGCACACCGGAGACGTCAAGAACCAATGGGAGTCACGCGACGGCGATCTGGTGAAGGGATCTTACAGGCTGAACGAACCGGACGGCACTATCCGCCAAGTGGATTACACGGCTGACAAGCACAACGGATTCAACGCCGTCGTCAAGAGGATAGGGAAGGCCGCGCACCCATCGCTGCCGGCGCGGCATAACCACGGCACATTTTACGGAGGCTACCGACATGGGGGACCGTCGTACGTCAATGGATTTAGCCACGCCATCGGCCACTACGGAGCATACCCTTACTAAGGATACCCTGAATTTGCAGACATTTTTCCTCGCCTGTACTGCTACCAAAATAAATAAAAGATGCACTGTGAGAAGTTAAAAAGTTTCCGATTACTGTATTTCATTTTAGAAATTAAAAAAAAACCAGGCATGTATTTAATGATTTCAGGCTTCATTGCGTGGAAGTTCCCAGAATTCGTGATAGACAAAGAACAAAGGACAAGAAAGCCAGAAAATGTGCTACGTATCCAGGAGAAATTTTCAGATGTTTAAAAAAATTCACCCACCGCCTCCCTTCTCGTGAAATATTAATTATGCTGCAACCATACCGGTGATTTTTTTCCCGGAATATTTCATACCATCCCACAAAGAACTGAAGAAAATGATCGCTCTTGATAAAATTGGAAATTATTAGAGCATCAGCTGATTCCATTGCGCAGTTGTGCAACTAACCTACGATTCTCCCTTTACTCTCCTTTAATCTCGGGTCGCCTCACACGCCCGCCCAACACATCCTGACCTCCCACCCAACCCCGACCTTCCCCCACTCGAACGACTCACCCAACTCCTATACACTACTTTCCCTTTCCCCTCCCCTCCTACTGAAATGTCTTCTTTTAATGCTTTCATTATTTTCAAAACTAAAATTCGTGCTATGGATGAATGTTGCACCAAAAAGTATTATGGCCTCATCATGACACTATGCTTTTAGGTTATTTGAACTCACAGCATTTACTAAAGCCCTTCTAAACGGAAAAGTTAAACAGTGAAATCAGAGTGTAATTCATCAGTTTATACCAGAAGTTTAAATACAACGTTCAGATGGTACTTTACAGATTTTGGTAATATATTTCTGAATGTACCGTTTTCCGAAACTACAGAGAGTATGTAAAATTCAGGTAAAAATGTCATTTCAAATCATGAATTATGGGCAGAGAACATTAAATGTATACTTAGTGACTTTGCTACTGTCAATAATCTAAAAAAGAGAGATGTTAACTGTGAATACTATTTAAAGATACGGAAATCAATCTGAACTGCTATCAGAGACTCAGATAGTGGCAGGTAACAACAAAACGACTTCATCTGGTTAAATGTTATTTTCTTAACGACCTTAATTACTCTGTTGAAAAATTTGACTGTATGTAGAAAAAATTTATTGAAAGGTACGTCTTTAACTTATCTTAGTAATAGTATTTAGTCATGGGTTAGAATCAAAACCAGGAGGATATATCGCAAGAACTATCTGGCCCCTGTTATCAGAGCAAGATACATCTTAGGCGGATAATATTATCTGACCCGAGGGTGATTAGCAATATCTTGAATATCCTACGCTCTACTTAATGAGTAAATGATGAAAAGTAATTTTCAAAAACACTCGGAAATTCAAAAACTTCATGGAATGTTTGTTTTATAAATCACGCAACAGAAAATGATCTCTTGAAGGGAAGATAATTGTTATATACATATGTACCTATAGATATAGGTATCAAAGGGTTTAAATATCCGAACATATGAAATACCCATTGATCATACATTACATAACCACAGTGATCGACCCCTAAGGTTGACTTGTTAGTTTCCGACCGAGTTATCCTGCTGGGTGGCGTGCTCGCCGGCTAACCCAAAAGTTGCGGGTTCGAATCCCGCCCAGGGCATGGTTGTTGTGTTTGTCCAGATAAGTTTTTCTGGAGGTGTAAAATGTGGGTGTAAAACGTGAGGAGGTGTAAAATGACCATAGTTGTCGAAGCACCCCGTAAACGAAAATACTTCTACTAATACTTGTTAGTTGGCGGTGTGGGGGGGGGGGGGGGGGGGGGTGTTAAAAAAATTTACTCCGACGGTTTTCCCGGAAGATGTGGGGGTGAGAAGGTTTTCGCTTTT